>CAIGRP010058857.1:0-17020 GCA_903798385.1 Fraxinus cuspidata | reverse complement strand
ATTCAAATGATTAATGTAATCTTTTTTCTATATTAGGATTTCTCCGACATTACTTTTTTAGTAAATTTTTAACGAGACAGAATGTTCATAATATACATGACGTTTACTATCAATATAACTTTAGGATTATATTATAAATTTGTATATGAGATTCTCAAGAATGACAATAAAATATGTATTTGAACTGATCATCATATTGATTAAAGTCAAATAAAGATAGATGAACATCTTTTGTGAATACTATATATCTTTGAGAATATAACAAGGCATGGAATACAAGTTTTTGGAGCATGGTGTATTTAAGACATTGGCACATAAAATATGAATGGTTCAATATGAGTACTTTCATTAATTGAAATCTGAGCTAGTATCTTTATTTTTTCCTTTCCTCAAAGTTTGTCTCATAGAATATTTTTGACAATGTTTTAACTATAAAGCATTTTATTAGTTCAATTTTTTAATAATTAATTTTACTTTTTTATTTCATTTCTTTGATATTTTTGTCATGTTGAATTTTCATCAAGCTAGATTATATCGTTATTATGAAGATAACCATGAAAGGAGGGGTGTTATAAAATAATTCATTTATTGAATTTACAGGCGAAAAGTTTATCATCTCTATGTGAGTAAATCCCCGAGTTATTGCAAAGTAAAAAAAAAAATGAGATTATGGAAGCAAAATATTTTTGCATTACGGGATAATTATTAATGACCATTGAATATTTAGATAGTTTTTACTTACTTTAGAAAAATATATTTTTTATATTGAGATTGTAACTTTCATTGAAATTTTATATAAGGGTTATTTGTTATAATGAAATACACAATTGAATTTGACTATCATATTTTTTTCTCTTATTATTTTATCACTCTAAATTTCATAACAAAACTTTATTTTAATTACACATTTCGTAAGACTCATAAATATTGCAATTTATCCACCAATCATTCCTATTACATTAAAAAAAATTTAATAGCATATAATTTTATCCAAACACTTGGCCGGATCGGTAGTCCGACTCATTTTATCACTTCTACTGTATACTAAGAAAAAAAAAGTTTGCTCTCTCTCTCTCTCTCTCTCTCTCTCTCTCTCTCTCTCTCTCTCTCTCTCTCTCTCTCTCTCTCTCTCTCAAGTGGCATTTATATAGAAATGAGAAAGGGTTTTTAGGTAACAGCAACTAGTAGGGATTGAAAGCAAAAACCATAAACTTGTGTCGCGTCTTCATCTCTCTCTCTCTCTCTCTCTCAAGTGGCATTTATATAGAAATGAGAAAGGGTTTTTAGGTAACAGCAACTAGTAGGGATTGAAAGCAAAAACCATAAACTTGTGTCGCGTCTTCATCTCTCTCTCTCTCTCTCTCTCAAGTGGCATTTATATAGAAATGAGAAAGGGTTTTTAGGTAACAGCAACTAGTAGGGATTGAAAGCAAAAACCATAAACTTGTGTCGCGTCTTCATCTCTCTCTCTCTCTCTCTCTCAAGTGGCATTTATATAGAAATGAGAAAGGGTTTTTAGGAAAGAGCAACTAGTAGGGATTGAAAGCAAAAACCATAAACTTCTGTCGCGTTCTAATCTCGTCTTCATTCTAACTAATGGACACCAATTATGCAATTATAGAGCTCTAAAATTTACAAAAATCCAACAAAAACTATATTCCAATTACATTCGAACACTATATAACCAAAATTATCTTCTAGAATGCTATTAACTTGGATAATAAGCAAAAACCTTGTCTACCACGTATTCTTGTTTAGGTTTTCAAATGTTTTTCTTAAGGTATCATGAATCATGCTTGACGTACCTTGTACATGAATTCCTAACAAATATCCTATGATTTTTTTTTTTTAATGTTTGACAATTATAAAGTGAGTAATTTAATGTTAGTATATAGTATACTGCTTCTATTTAGTATTTACATTCATAAAATCTTATCATCTTATCTTTCACACACGTCCCAAGAATGGAGTTTTTTTCTCTTTATTTCCTCCTCTTGACTTTCTCCATTTTCCTCTACTTTTACCTCTTCTTCATCCACTCAAAATCCAGCAAAAACACACGAAACGGCTTTAAAATCTACCCACTTTTGGGTACTTTACCCGATTTCCTCCGCAACCGCCACAGGTTCCTCGACTGGACCACCGGAGTCCTCGCCGGTTGCTCCTCTAACACCGCCACTTTCCACCGTCCCGGAAAAGTCCACGGAGTTATCACTGCCAGTCCCCAAATTGTTGAGCATATGCTGAAAAGCAACTTCGAAAACTACCCAAAAGGCATCCGTTTTAGGACCCTCCTGGAAGATTTTCTTGGGAGGGGAATTTTCAATACAGATGGTGAATTGTGGAAAATTCAGAGGAAAACAGCCAGTTATGAGTTCAACACAAAGTCTCTCAGGAATTTTTCACTAGAAAATGTCACTATGGAATTACAAACACGTTTAATTCCAATTCTTGAAAATGCAGCGAAAAATGAGAGAATTCTTGATTTTCAAGACATTCTTGAAAGGTTTGCATTTGATAATATATGTAAAGTCGCCTTTAATGTTGATCCAGGTTGTCTGATTGGAGATGCGACTTCTGGTGGGGAATTCATGCAGGCATTTGAAGATGCTGCTACACTTAGTTCAGGTAGATTCATGTATGCTTTTCCAGGATTATATAAAATCAAGAAATTTCTCAATCTTGGATCAGAGAAAAAATTGCAAAACTCAATTGCTACTGTGCATGAATTTGCTGATAAGATTATAAGATCCAGGATGGAAGAAAGAGCTGAGAAAAAAGATGAAGATCTATTATCAAGATTCATAGGAAACAGTGAGAATTCTGCTGAATTTCTTAGAGATATCGTTATTAGTTTCATTTTAGCAGGGAGGGACACTACATCATCAGCTCTTTCTTGGTTCTTTTGGTTGTTATCATCGAGGTCAGATATAGAGGAAAAAATACTGACGGAATTAGAAATTATTCGTCGAAAAAATCGTAAAGTAATTGGGGATACATATAATTTTGATGAACTGAGGGAAATGAATTATCTTCAGGCAACAATTTCTGAGGCTATGAGGTTGTATCCACCAGTGCCAGTTGACACCAAGGCTTGTAAAGAAGATGATATTTTGCCTGACGGGACTTTTGTTGGGAAAGATTGGTTCATTTCATACCACACATATGCCATGGGAAGAATGGAAAATATATGGGGCAAAGATTGTTGTGAGTATAAACCAGAAAGATGGCTTGAAAATGGGATGTGCAAACAAGAAAATCCTTTCAAGTTTCCGGTTTTTCACGCCGGGCCGAGACAGTGTCTTGGGAAAGATATGGCCTATATTCAGATGAAATCCATTGCTGCTTCAATTTTGGAAAGGTTTGGAGTGGATGTGTTGTTGGAGAAGGGTAAGTGCCCTGAGCATTTGTTGTCTTTGACGCTAAGGATGAAGGGTGGGTTACCAGTAAAAGTGAAGGATAGAAATGTGTAAACAGTACTCGATTGTATAATTTCCCGTTCTTTATGAACATGTCTTTGTATGTATTCTAAGTTGCTTTCATGTGATAATAGTAGATGAATCATTGTCAATAAGACTTTTAAATATTTCTACTCTTTCTTTGTTTATTGGCTGGCCCTTTCTCCCTGTACAAACATGAATTTAATTCTTTGGTAAGTCTTTAAAAATCAAGAAAATTCAAGAAGATATTCCTTGCTTTCAGACTTGGGATATTGGCAGGTCATTAAATTGTAATCAATCGCAATAATACGACAAATTGGCAACCTTTTGTGCAGCACATGACTACAATAAATGCCCAAAAAGTTCTCTATGTTGTGGAACTTAGAATTTACACTTCACTTTCGTCAGCAATCTAATTCCAATGTTTATTAAATAGTGCTGAACAAAAAGAATAATAAAACACAATTTTTTTCATTAACTTTTAAAGTTGACTAGTCATGCCTAGTCTATCTAACCAAACATCCAAATTCACTCTAGCTCTACTTCCTTATCTCAAATCATTTAACAATGGCTTTGTATTGTCACAGGACTCGATTCTTCTTCCCTGCTTTTGGTTTCGGGCAGCATCTCTATCGACTTATATGCAGAGGCAGATACAGAAGTTTTAAGTTAGGAGGGCACAATCGAACTTGCAAAGAAGTTGGTTTTACAATTGAAAATTTATGTCCAAAAAAACCATACCCCATATAATTTTGCATCCAAAAATTTATACGAGATGACTTTTTCGGATGTAAAATTTCAAAAACAAATTGTCTGAAGGAAATTACATTGAGAAATTAGTATCGCAAAAATAATAAATGTTAATGAAATAATTGAATTTTTTTTAAAAAAAGGGAGAGTTCGTATTTCTTTAAGACTCACGTTTAACGTATTTTTAACTATTTTCGATATCTGTTTAGACTATTAGATATGGCCATAATGTAGTTCTCGAAATAAGTTTTGAGATGATGTAAGCAATTTATAGATTCGATTAACGTACGATCATCGAAAAAAATTTAAAATTAGCATGTTATCAAAATTTAAATTTATTATGATTTTGTTCCTGTTTGATGGAGATTAAAATCAAATTTTTAGTAACTTTTAATAAAAGTTAAACAATTATGGATTCCATGAAATATGTTACTAAAATTAATTGATAATTTTAATTTAGATTTCAATTGATACCAAACATTAAAAAAATTAAAATTAAAAAAAATTCTTAAAAGTTGGGGGTGCGGGCACGTGCCCCTAGGACCCCCGGGTCCGCCCCTACTTATACGTGTAAAATCAAGCACACGTGACATAATATATCAAATTTATTACTTGTACTATTGCCACATGCCTTTAACAATTCTCGAACCTTTCCCGATTAAGATTGCAGTCTGGTAGCAAGTTTGTTTTCTGTAAAACTCGAAAATTTTATAGACTAAGATAGGTAGCATATATGACAACTTAAGAAGCTTTTGGATCTATTAGTTTATTTTTGAAAGTTCAAGGACCTAAGTGCAAATTACAAAATTATCCCGTTAGTTGAGAAAATGTTGTCAAGGTGCAAATATTAATATTTAGAAATTATTACTTGTAAAAGGTCGAGTAAGGTGCACTATAGCATTTAAAATAAGTTTAAGCACTAAAGTGTGTAAATTATGGAAAAGTTTGACAATCATGATTTTAAGTCTTTAGAATGTTATAGTGAACTCTCGTAATGAGAATATTGGGTGCTATGAGATTAATTCCAGGTTTGAGCCCTAAATACAATACATGCAAAGCTTAGTGACTAGATTGCAAATAGTGAGAAACAAATTATTAATGAGAAGATGATTTGTTGAGATTAGTAGTGATAAAATAGATCACTAGATACTAAGGATCAGAATTGAGCACCTTTTGGTAATTTGAGATGCTAAGAGTAATTTTTGGAGTTAACTATTTATTTGGAATAATTATTTAATTACAGCATATGAAGGAATTTGTGAGTCAATATTGGACTTAATTTGCATCTTGTATTTAATTAAGTAGATTTGGCTCAAGAAAAAAGTCGATTCGGATACATGAAGTCTAGGATAAAGTAGTTCAAAGCAACGTATGATTATCCATTATATAAGAGAAAATTAACTTAAACAATAGATGATAAAAATATTGTTTCAAAAATTAGATATATTCCACCCGCGCCCGGTTCCACACCAAAAAAAGCCCTAACCCTAATTCATTTTCCACCGGAACAAAAGTTCACTTATCCGGTTATCAACTGCTTTATTCCACATGTGGGTGGCAACTCTTCACGACGACGGCGCACTTGCCACGCTCACGCACAGTGACGATGTTTTGTGGGTTCATTCCGGTGGGTTTTGAGAAATATAAAGTGAGTCTTAGAAGGGAGTGGAACTTTATCGTGATGATTCATTTTGTGCTTTTGATTCGACTAGAGAAAATTATTTCCTTATGTAAAAATTCTAATATTAATTATAATATGGCATTGCTTCAAAAAGCTTTTGGTAATTATATACCCCCACTCCGCCACTGAATAGTAATTAATACGATAAAGATAAACTATATTATTGCAATACTGATATGCAGCTTTTTACTAGCTGATTATCTTTAGTCATTCTCAGCCCTAATTTGGGTTCAAGAGATATATTGATTATATGAATTTTAGTGTGAAGGAGAACACTTGTTAACTCGTCCCTCAAGATAAAATATTAAATAAAAAATTTATTTATACCATTTTTAACAACTTAAACTTGAGATTATTGAAGATACGTGTGCATGCTAAGTCTTTACAAAAATTATTTTCGATCATGTCTTTAATAAAATATCGACTTATGTAGTTACATTGCATGTTGAAGAGAATTTTATTTAAGTAGATCTAATTATCTTTAATAATTTAAACTTTTTAATTGGCTCCATTGCACAATAATTTCCACAAGATATGTGGGTATTTAAGTCCCACCTCTAAATGCAGTCATTATCACAAAAGGAACAAGATAACCACCCTTAAGCTGGAATACCAATCATGCAATAATGAACAAATTAGACAGTAGTCAATAAATAAATGTTGATCGGTACACTTTGAAAGTTTAATTTTGAATAATTCATGTTAGATCCACGAAAAGAAGTAAAAAAATGAGAGAGAATAGATTACGATAAAAATGGAGGAGTGTAATACAAGTAATCTTAATGGTTGAAATTTCGATATTTTAATATGCTAAACTCAATAAAACAGAATATTTTAATATATTTCGTGTCTTTCTTCATCAATTATATTCAGTAATATCCTCCCAAACATGTCAATTATGCGTGTAAATAGATTCTTCTTTTGCAATAATGATTAAAAAACTAATATTTCCCTCGAATAGACCTAATTAAGTGCTTATTTTAAACAAGTTACATATATAAACTCCAAAGAATTAAACATTTTCCAGTTGTCACATTTTATGGGTACTTTTAGTACGTTTGTACATATAATTAATGGGCAAAGTCTATCATATAATTAACCACATGCATAATGAACCTTTAGCGCATGATCATCAAAACTCATTTTCAACCACACATTTTTTCAATAAAATTCAAATATTTTCCTTACTTTCAACCATACATTCTTCAAAAAATTAATTACAGAATATTCTCCATAAAAAAAAAAAGGACTCCAACAAATCCTTAATATCATGTGTTCCACGAGGGATGACAATGGACAAAGCTGCGTAGAAAATAAGGGACTGTTATCTTTACTATTTTCAAGCCGTTTTCTATTTTCGATTTTCCAAAACTGCAAAAACGCATTCTCTTTCCCATTTTCGAAAACGCATTTTTAAAAACAAATTAAAAATTTGTAAAGAAATATCAAAACGACAAATTTGTCATTTTGGATGTTTTCAGTTATAATTAAGTCAAAATTTTTAAAATGCGTTTTGGGCGTATTCAAAATAACTTTTCAAAATGACAAAAAAAAAATACATTTTCAAAAATCTCAAAATTAATACTCAAAACACAAAACACAAAGCGAATTCAAAACTCAAAACACAAAATTGAAACACAAAGAGAACAGTCCCTAAATAACCAGAATTTGCATGGCGAATGTATGAAATGTTAAATGATCTTCACTTGGCACAAACGTTGAAATAATACACTGCAATCCCTGTTTAGCAAACATTTTGAGTAAACTAAAAGTTACTTCTATTGTCCAATCAAAATCGAACTTCAATTTCAACAACATATCAATACTACTACTCATTATTGTCAACACATTCAGTTGCCCTCACCACCATTACTAATAATCAAATCCGATTAGATTGCATCAAAGAAGTTCAGAAATAAATGTAAGGCCAGAGAGTCGAAATCTTGTTCACTATAATGTTCAATAACGTCCAGGAATACAAACCATAAACGCTCCAAAACATACAAACATGTCATGCAGCACTTACAGTAACTCAACATAACTGCAAATATAGCTTATGAAAATTTCATCATAGTTACCATGTCTGTAAAATTAATATCAACATGTTCACCACACTCAAAATCTCCATGGAAGAGGTAATTTAAAAGGTCAAATTTCCAATAGCCTAAAGAACAATTAACCGACATAATATACAAACTACAAAATATAAGGAAACGGTCAATGCACCGACATATCTGTCTACTGTGTAACACCATGGCTTATATGATATTCTATCATGGTTACAAACTGAACCAAGTAATTCTAAAACACAACAAATCAATTGAAATCTGATCCAAAATTCTTACCACTATCAAGATGTTTCCTCCATAGATTAATTGTACAATCTTACAAGATCAAAATTGTCGAAAGTTCCAGGCAAAATCAGTTTGATCACAATGTACCAATATGAAGTGAGGGGCTTTCTTTTCTTTTTTTCCCTCCCAGGTAACTCCGTGAAGTGTTACTCAACCATTTTCTATGTCAGGGAAAATGCTTCATTGGCCAGTTTTGAGCAGAGAACATTTTCCAAGCAAGGTAACAATGTCCAGCATGCATTGATTCAAATTACCTGCATAATAATTATACTCAAAACATAAATCCAGAACGATACCAAATGATCTGAGCAGTCCTGATTTTTACTGAAGGTCAGATTTTATTCTGTCTCAACTGAAGCAGATTTCACAATCAGAAAAAGAAATTGCAAGATAACATTATGGTTACATAAAAAAATAATTTTAGAAACGGGCAAAGACATAACAGATACATATATAATAGTTTTTTCTTAAATCCATCTTATGTTTAAGCTCCATTTTTTTAGTATCCTGCTTAACCACTGATGGGGAGTTTGGCACCATCCCCAACCTGTAAATTAATAATCAAGTGAAGTACAGAGGGGCCTTACCTTCAAAAGTACAAGGAGAGCTAATGAAACATAAACTAAGAAGTACTTCCCTTACAATTTTAAAGCATATAGGCATAAAGTTTATCTTTGCAAAGATTAAATTGGGAGAACTAACACCCATTACAAGATATAAGATTCTTAGGAGAGCACCAAGTCGAACAACTAAGTGATTGTTTGGGTTTCATTACATGTTACTTAAATTATAATGTGATATAAATGAGTGGTGGATAATTAGATATTAGTTGTAAGTCCAACAAAAATGTGTGGTTAAATTGAATGTTAACATTTGACCTTTAATTATAAGGAACTTGTAATGAAACCCAAACAAGCAAAACCACAATCATAGATAATATAGCAATCGATGTGTAAGATAGACAGAAGCAGAAAGTTAAATCACACCCTAGTATTATCACACCTAATTATATTTATAGGAGAAGCATACAATCAGAGAACATACACATACATCCTAGATGTATTATAACATAAGCACATATAATGTTTATCGCATAGGCACACACAGCACACCCAGCACATTATATGTTAAAAAATCACACTAAGCAATCATTCAATCAGGGCATAGTCATCTATAAAGATAGTGTCCTCATTCACTTCCATCTTATTCAGTGGAGTTATCAACCTGGTTTCCTCTCACATCTTAGTCAGAGGAGTCATCAACCTATTGTTTCATCTGCATCAGTCTCTTCAATCTGAATCTGCGGCTATTTGTCCCAACATTTTCCATCTCTCAATACATCAATATCATCAGGACTTTTTCATCCTTCCATTACTGGTTCCTGAATTTTAAGAAACAAAGTTGATTTTTTTGCTTCTTCTAGTCCTTAGCTAGGGGATACCCAGCTGACCCCTTTTAGAATCCGAATTTATTTTTCCTTGTAAATTATTTCTCTCCACGATTCTGCTTAACTTGGACCTATATCCTTTAATGGCAAAACCAATCTGCTTCAGTATTTGTCTATTTACACGCATACATAATAGATCCATTCGATTTTTGGCATAACAAAATTATTTCTTCCAGTAGACAGATTACGTCCCAATGCCCAATTCCTTTTTTCTTCACGATGTTAGCTAAACTCAAGGAATCTACCTCAACCTGTATTGGTTTAATATTTCTTTGCTTACACAATACCAACCCTCTAAGTAACGCCTTTACTTCAGCCACAAAGCTAGTACACTCATTATAGAATTAGTAACCATGATTCCTTCTTGATTTCTTACATTCTACCTTCTGCAGTCTGTCCCGTAGGTGCCTTACAGTGTCTGTATTTAGTTTAAACTCACCCTGGCAAGGTTTAATCCATTTAAACAAATTTAGGCAAAGGGTGTTGACTCTCCTCCATCCAACACGAAGATGAGCGGCAATACTAATATCCCAATTCCAATTTCTCTTGGCTATCAATCCTGCTTGAACTACGTCCAGATAAAACACAACACAAATAAAGGTATTAAGACTTGAACAAGAACCATACCAACAAATTGCCCAGAAAATCTCCTAGCTTGAAAGAGTAACTCCATCTTGCGGCATTGAGCTAATTGGAATGTCTCAGCAAAATTCTTCCAGACATTGAAGGCCTCAATCTGCACAAATAGGTGGGTAACACCTTTCAGTAGCTGTTTTAAGAAGTCAACACTGGCACTGAGATGCCAAGAAATATGACATCCAACCTGGACAATGTCATTAACAGGCCACCAAAGATGCCATAATTTCCAATAAAAGAAAGAAATTTGTAGTGTAATAGCTTCATGCCATAAAAATTTAAGAGTGTTGAATGCTCTTTTGGTTTCTAACTCGTTCCAGCAGCGTTTAGAACAGAATTCTACATTTGAAAAAGTTCAATGCCGAACTCATTAATTGGGACCCTCTTTATCTGTTTAACAAAAAATTATGGCAATACACTTCGAAGTTTTCTGACTGCCCAAGCATCTTCTTTCATAAAATCACAAACTTTACCAGAAGAGCAATCAGCATAGGGTATTTGATCGCAATGGATGGTTCCCCCATCCATTGATCATGCCAAAACGAGATTTGTCCATCCCCAATATCCAAGCAATATGCTTCTTACTCTTAGGCTATTGTCTCACAGCTACCAGCCTTTTCAATAAAGTAGAGGCGCGCACTTCTAATGGGGACTTCCAAAGGATGCCTACCTTGGCAATATTCAGCCTTCATAACCCAAGCACAAAGTGAATTTTTTCCATGTAGCCCATGATATATGTCTGGAAACTTGACTATCCCCTGGTGACAATATAGCTTGCCCCACCCAGCCAATTTTGCCCTAATTTTCAAAATCTACTTCATAAAGGGTTGTTTTTATGCTTCAAAAAGTATAACTCCCAAATATTTGATAGGCTTCTGTTTGTTAACAAAACCAGTCACCTCTGCCACTTTTGTTATGGTACCCTTAACTACTTTCTTATCCAATGTAATTGAATTGGAAAAAATTGTAATGTATCCACTCAATTTGGCAATTGCTGCATCTCAGTTTCAGAATTGAGTAGCTGAAAATTCCACAAATAATATTAACTGGCACTTAGCATGCGCTTTAAATTGCAGGTATGTTTTCTACGTATTTGAATTGTCAAGATTAGAACTCAGTAGCATTACTTAAGAGCAAATAGCCATCATCAATTAGTTTTTCCAACTAGCTGGATCTCTAAAACATTAATGAATTAAAGCAAAGCTACACTATATGAATCGTGGATTCCAAGTCTTTCGCTTCAAAAAATAAAAATAAAATAAATAAAGGAATAAGAGCATGTTAGGGTTGGCTTATCTACAGATAAGAAACAAATTTGCAGCTTATTTTCAATGTGGACCCACCTACATTCAAAAGAAGCCAACATAAGCCGTACATTTGGAGCCCCTCTCTAAGATAAGCCTACCAAACATGCTTTTAAAGCAAACTACAATTAAAATAATAATTATGAAGCATGAGAACTATATTTTACCTTATGACCAGAATTTTATGCAGCTACCTTCTCCAGCCTCTGTTCGGGCAAAGACTTCTCGTGCCTTTTTCTGCATCATGGGATAAATAAATGAAAGATTCGGTCTGGTGTTCATAGAGATGATTGTGTGTATTTCCAAGATACGAAAGTGCAGTAAGATAGCTATCGTTAAAGCTTACATAGTGAAAACAAAGCAAATTACACTACATGAGATAATTGACTATTACCAATGTTATCATAACCGGTAGGTCCTTGCCGGTTAGACGGGAAAACCGGGAACTAGTTCCAAAGACTAGCCATTTAACCTTTTAAACCTTCAAGTCATAAAACTGCATTGAAAACCGGAGAACCAGAGACTGATCTCCAAGTTTTCAAGGGTCAATTTATAAATTTTGAAAAACAAAAACGAAAATTCACACGCATGCCTACAATTTGACTCCACTCATGAGGCGGCTCTATTAATAGCCTTTCCTTCTCTCATGGCAATTGATAATTTCCGATGTGGAACAAACTGACACATTATGGCTGTTGTACAGTTGCACCACAATGAGGGCAAAGAAAGGGAAATGAGAATCCAATTCATTAAAATGTTTGTGCACTTCGTTAAAAATAGTCTAATAAATAAAACAATATATCAAATTTTACAAACATAAAAATATTTTGCATTTATTTATTTAATTATTATGACCGCTTGTTTGATTTAACCATTGACCTTTACCTTCTCCTTGTGATGTTTTGCCGGTTTTCAAAACATTGGTTGTTACACTATTATCCCCTTCATTTTACCCTCTTCAAATCTGACTAATAGTCTAACCTAAATACTTAAAAATATAACTCTTCGGAACAACATGATCCTCTATAGAGACCCCACTATCACCCTTACTCCTACTATGACCAAAAGGCAGTCTATGCATTCCATGATTCCATACCAGTTCTAGGCTTTGTTTGAGCCAGATTAAAATCAAATTTTAATCTAAGTCAAAGTCAAACAATCAATATTAACCACATCATTTATGGGTCCCACATCTTTTCAAAAACTTCTATCACAATCCAATTAAAATCTAATGTTAATCCGCACCAAACACCCTCCTAGATGAGTTAAAACACTTAGGGGCTGTTCTCTTTGTGTTTCAGTTTTGTGTTTTGAGTTTTGAATTCATTTTTAGTTTTCTGTTTTGAGTGTCCATTTGAGATTGTTGAAACTGTGTTCTCTTTGACATTTTGAAAAATTGTTTNTTTCAATTTTGTGTTTTGAGTTTTGAATTCAATTTGAATTTTGTGTTTTGAGTGTCCATTTTGATATTGTTGAAAATGTGTTTTTTTTAGCGTTTTGAAAAATTGTTTTGAAAATATCCAAAACGCGTTTTTAAAAATTTGACTTGATTATAATTGAATTTGTCGTTTTGGGTTTTGTTTGTAACTTTTGAACTTGTTTTTGAAAACACGTTTTCGAAAATGGGAAAGAGAACGCGTTTTCACTGTTTTGGAGAATCGAAAACAGAAAACGGCTTGAAAATGGTAAAGAGCTACACAAGAACGTGATTAAAAGAAACTACAGATGCCTATATGACAGTTACAGCTTTATTAAACTCCTAAAAAAATTGCCCCAATATTTGTACAAAGCACCAAAAAGAAAAACCTTTATACCACTTTTCTCAAAGTTCAAAGGAAAAACAGTTCTGGATATTCTATTCAGACCCATAACTCTCAATGATTAAAACTATCTTCTCTACAGAATATGGTAAAGAAAAAGACACATCATACAAAAAGACGAATTGAAATGTGAAAGAGAAAGGAATATATTATATTAGGAAACAAGTCAGTCCAATTTGCTTATTTCCAGATATAATTATTCTTGCAGAAAACAGCAAAAGAATGCAAAGAATGTAATACAACTTACTTTTCCTGTAACTTAACCAGTGACCCCGGCCTCTGATAACCATCCTCCTGTTGCAGCTTTGGGTTACGTGCATTCCTTGATTCTGGCTTCCAGCTAGCCCTTAAGAGTGATTCACCCAATAAGTGAGCAATATCTGTAGCCATTGTCTCGGCCTTCTTAATATATGGAAACCTTTCCTCCTCAAAGTGATTAGACAACCATAAGTACATAGACACTACTTGGTGCCTAGTCTCAAGATCCAAGAGCTCTGAATCACTACGAGCAGAACATTTGGGCATGCCCATTGCTATGTTGACAGGAAGCTCTTGGGCATATGATGAAGCGAACCTCAGAAGATGGTACATTGCTTTTGGATCCCTAATGTTGCAAGGGGCAAAACAAAAATTGAAACGATCTTCCAGAGATAACCCCTGAACCTTCTCCAACATATTAGCTATTTTCTTCACGTGTTGGTGCTGGCACAAAAAGTAAGACCCATCCAATCGGCAATTCTCACCAAATTCCATTAGGAGCTGGGAAAATGTTACATTTGGAAGTTGCGCTCCAAATAGCTCGACTTGCTCGAAAAACGGAAAAAGTCCTATTTTCTTAACATCATCAAAAGGTTTCTTTAAACACTCTATTAAGTAATCCAAATCATCATGATGCAAAGTAGTAGTTAGTCCATCAGGATAGCGACTTCCTCTACGCCCAGCTCTTCCAGCAATCTGTTTCACCTGCGATGCTGGCACTGGAACCATTTTATCACCATTGTACTTTGAAAGGTTATAAAAGACAACCCTTCTGATATTTAAATTCAAACCCATTCCTACAGCATCACTAGCAACTAAGACATCAAACTCATTATCCTGATAATTAAACAAAGTCGCTTGCTGTCGACGAGTCTCTGGTGGTAAAGCACCATATATGACACAACAACGGTGATTAGTATACTTCTCAATTGCCAATTTAACTTCAAAAATTTCTCTTCTTGAGAATGCCACAACACAGTCCCCAGACCTCACATTTTTCAGATCTCCCAAGAGTGTCTTTGCTTCAACCACTAGAGGCTTAAACCTCTCATAACGTTGTTCTACTAATTCATCCCCAGTATCAGAACAAATCTTCCTAACAATATTCAGAACACTTGGATCGCCGCATAAATGTATCTCATCAGCTTTCAGCCCGATCAATGCCCTAGTCCAAGCATAACCTCTACTAGAGTCGGCCATCATTTGAATCTCATCAATAACGGCCACATCGTACAGCTCATCCGTTGACACCATCTCAACAGTACAAGCAACATGGTTTGAGAACGGAAAATCCTTCTTCTCTTGCCCTGTAAGAAGACTACAATAAACCCCCAATGTGTTCACCTTATCGAAAACCTCCATTGCCAACAACCTGAGAGGGCTGCAGTAAACTCCCTTCTTGGCTTCCATAAATCTCTGCAGCGCGTTATATGTTTTGCCACTGTTAGTTGGTCCACAGTGATAAATAATCTTCCTCTTCATTGCCCTAGCAAAAGGGAACCAAGTGTGTGGCTTTGTCAAGTCAGCTGAGTCCACCATTTTCCTAAACCTCTTAATCTCATCTGGAAACTCTTCTATACAAAACTCAACAAAAACGGGGAACAAAAACTTATCGGCCTCGTCACCAGGGCCAAGCGATACCAAGTACTTGACTAAATCAGTCTTACACTTCTTGAAGAAAAACTTACAGAACTTGTGAACAGCAGTGGGAAAAAATGAGGCACCAATATAAACAGCTAGGGCCTGGTTCGATGCCCAACCGGACTTGGAAAATGACCTAAAAATCTCAGTTAAAGTATCCCAATCAGCCCGGCTTTGCTTTTCAGACTTTACAGCATCTCTAATATCTTTATAAATTTCCACTGGATCACGGTTTGCTATCTGGACAAAATTCAATCTTTCATGTTCTGACCCAATATCTTCATTTCCCAGTTCATTTATCCCCTCTGTAAATCCATCACCACCGCATTCGGATTCGCGTTCTATCTTTTCTGATAAGATTGAAGCGGGCTCCTTTTTTACATTGTCCGAAAGTGCACAAATCGTGTGTACATGGAAGTATGGAAAAATGTAAAAATCTGAAAATTGGGTGTGGTAAGATGGCTTAAATTGGGGAGGGTTGGTAATTTGAGGATGAGGGGAAGGGTAAAATCTGGATTCAAATGGGTGTAAACGATGGAGGAATCGATTGGAATGAAGAAAACTTGTAACCCTAGAAAATTTATTCCTGGAGGAATACAAATTTAGGAGGTGTCGTATAGGACCTCTTGCCATCTTTAAATTTCTGAATGATGCTTTATTATTTACATAGAAACAGAATGAGTGAACAACAGAAGAAAGTAATATTTAACAAATTTGCAGAGGCTTACCTGGTTGAGATCAATTGTTGCAGAGAGAGAGAGAGAGAGGAATGGTGGATGTTCAACAGCAAAACCCTAAACCCTGCAGAGGGCAATACAACAGAAAATTGTTAATTCGACACTACCATAAATATTCAATCAAATTAATTCCAGAAAAAAAAAAAAATTCATAGATTATGGTATCCGTAATGACTAATGAAAAGTACAAACATGCCAGATCTTGCATAATAATGATTTTACTTCTTATTCCACGAGTGTTTTTGATTGACATCATTTTGAAAGAATGGAATTTGAAATAATAAATTGATGGAAAATGTGTGGTTGAAAAAAAAAAGTTATTGACGTGATGGAAAATATTATTTTATTGAAAAATGTGTGTTTGAAAATGAGAAGAAAAATGAAAATGAAAATTTTAACGTGACTCAAATCGGGCGTAACATATTAATTTCCATGGACATTACTTGTAATTTATATGTCCATTGATAAGATCTCAATTTTTAACTTTAAGAAAGTTATGATAAAAAATAAATAAATATAAGAAAGTCAAGGATAATTAAAAAATAGAGTTGACCAATTTAATAATCTTGTTTAAGACAATATTATTAAGAAATATTTGAGATGTACACATCAGTGGAAGAGTTATGTTTGATCAATGTGGTAAAAATTGGACAGGACCAAGTCAACTGGAAAAAGTTGGGTAACGAAGCTGAGTTATGTCGTAAATACTAAACAAAAGAAAACCAGTAGGAAAACCATTCAACTGGCAGGACTAACGCCCCAATCTTCATTATTTAAAATTGCATGTGACTAAAATTAATATGAAATGCTTTATTGAAAATCGGGGGAATTATTATTATAGTTATTTTAATAACAAGCATAAAAATATTCACATTTACATCAAGCTAAATAACTTTTTTGCAAAGCATAGGCTATTAGTGACAATTTGTTTAAATAAATGAACATTAAGGGG
>CAIGRP010058856.1:0-23170 GCA_903798385.1 Fraxinus cuspidata | reverse complement strand
AGCCATATGTTTAGTTCTTTTGTAATTGACATTTTTTAAAAAAAATTTCACTAAGACTTTTATGTCCACCTGCCATTACACTCACCATGTTATGAAAGGAAAGTGTAATTTTTTCCCTTCAATAAATCCTTCTGATAGAAGGGATATTAGAGAAAACTAATATAGGTATGAATACCCAATATGTAACGACCCGGATCTCGTGCCCAATTCGTTATATCATACGTATTGTCCGCTCTCTTACTTAAGTTGAAAGGTCAAGGGTTCGAATCGTTGGGACGCAATAAAAATTCTTGAGTAAGATTGACTCAAGCTCTCTTAGAACAGACAATACGTATGATATAACGGTTTGGGCACGAGGCCTAGGCCCTTACAAACAGCACCGATTTTTTCATAACAACCCGACCTATGTGCCTAATTCGTTAACTTACGTGCTGTCCGCTTTGAGAGAGTTTGAACTCATCTTATCCATCATGGATTTCTATCGCATCCTCATAATTTAAACCCTTGACATTTCTCTTGAGAATGACTTAAGTTAATCTATGTATAGCCATATGTTTAGTTCTTTTGTAATTGACATTTTTTCAAAAAAATTTCACTAAGACTTTTATGTCCACCTGCCATTACACTCACCATGTTATGAAAGGAAAGTGTAATTTTTTCCCTTCAATAAATCCTTCTGATAGAAGGGATATTAGAGAAAACTAATAAAGGTATGAATACCCAATATGTAACGACCCGGATCTCGTGCCCAATTTTTTATATCATACGTATTGTCCGCTCTCTTACTTAAGTTGAAAGGTCAAGGGTTCGAATCGTGGGGACGCAATAAAAATTCGTGAGTAAGATTGACTCAAGCTCTCTTAGAACAGATAATACGTATGATATAACGGTTTGAGCACGAGGCCTAGGCCCTTACAAAGAGCACCGATTTTTTCATAACAACCCGTCCTATGTGCCTAATTCGTTAACTTACGTGCTGTCCGCTTTGAGAGAGTTTGAACCCATCTTATCCATCATGGATTTCTATCGCATCCTCATAATTTAAACCCTTGACATTTCTCTTAAGAATGACTTAAGTTAATCTATGTACTAAATTGAAAGGTGCGCTTAAATTTGAAATACAAATTCTAGAAATTGTATTCTTGCCAACTGAATAATTTGGATGAGGGATCCAGCTAGAATGCGATGGAAAAAACATGTTTCATCATGCTAATTTATTTTTTTAATTTAAATCTTGAGACATTTGAGCTTCGTCTTTTTGGAAAATAGCAAGCAAATAATTTTTTAAGTGGAACTAGTGTTCCAATCCATCTGACTAAATGCTAAAATTTACTGTTGAGTGATATTCAAAAAATTTTTACATTGCACTTAAATATATACTTTCAACTCCAGCTGCAGAAAAGAATTGTGGCTGTCTGGCTAAAAGGATAAGAGAAATCACTATTTCTTATTTAGTAAGAATAAGAAAAAATGAAACACGTACTGATAATACACTTCCAAAAAAATTGCCTTGATTTAATTCCCAATGAACTTGTTATATTTTCTGTCAAAAATATATTTCACTATATGCAAATGAAAAAAAAAAAAACTTGTTAAGGTATATTTTGAAGAATTTATATAAGTGTATTTAGGATATGGCTGTAATCCGACACTGAGAAAGTAAATTACAAGCATTCTTTCAACTAGCAGTTCTATGATGTATTTTTCATTTATTAAAAGATAAACATTTATTAGTTCAACATTTTTTGGCCATTTTATCCGAAAGGATTTGTAAATTTTCAATATTTCAGAGGAAGTAATGATAACGTGGTCTAAATTGTCTTGGCCTACATATTCCTGATGTGGTCCGAACTTTCCGTATCCTAAGACAATAAATACCATCAAACGAACTTGTAAATTCATACAATCCCATTGAAGTGAGAAGCATTTCTTCGATTTACTGTCCAAATTCAAGTGTCAAATATAGAGTTGATGGATATCCAAATCCATGCATCTGCTGCTCCATTTTCCACCAAAAATATGAGCATTCAGGATATTCGTCGCTCTGTCAAATATCATCCTAGCATTTGGGAAGATTATTTCGTTGCATATACTTCTAATGTAAATTAGCTAGACCTTTTGTTCCTCATTATTTAACTGAAATATAATTGTGTTAAAATGTTAAATGCATGCTTCCACTTACTTGACCAGGATACATTGGCCCACGAAGAGCAAGAGCATCAAAGATTAAAAGAAGAAGTGAAAAAGTTGCTTGTGGCTGCCCCAGATGATGCATTGTATAAACTAGACCTCATCGATGCAATCCAACGTCTTGGAGTTGGTTACCATTTTGAAAAAGAAATTGAAAAATCTTTAAAATACATCTATGAAACTTATCATGAAAGTCATAATAAACAAAACAATGATCTTCGTACAGTTGCTCTTCGATTTCGATTACTCAGACAACAAGGATATAATGTCTCATGTGGTAAGTAACTTTATTTTCATTATTTGTTATATGTTGGGAAATTAAATTGTCAAATATTATATCTATACACACGCAATAAAAGATTCTGACATGCATGTTCTCTTATGCTTCAAAGCAAGTCGAATATACTTTTTAGTTAGTTAAGATTTTTAATGCTACTTTTTGGCTAACAAAGTTAACTTTTCTTTTAACATGCCGAAACATGAATATTGTACATGAAAAGTTTATGGTCTGTAATGCGAACATGCACCTTACACATTTAAGGTTACATTTCATATTTTTTGGCCTGAGGCAGATGTGTTCAACAAATTCAAGGACAGCCAAGGAAAATTTGAGGATTCTTTGATTAGCGATGTACCAGGGCTGTTAAGCTTATACGAGGCTGCACACTTTGGAGTACACGGGGAGGAAATTCTAGAAGAAGCATTGAAGTTTTCTGCCACTCACCTCGGATCCTCGATCCACCAGGCGAGCAATTCTCTCTACAGACAAGTTAGTCACGCCTTGGAGATGCCAATTCATAAAACTTTGACAAGGCTCGGTGTTAAGAAATTCTTATCCATTTGCCAAAAATCAGGTGAAGACATGCTCCTGAATTTCGCAAAATTAGACTTCAACATAGTGCAGAAGATCCACCAGAAGGAGCTAAGTGGCATTACAAGGTTAGTTTGTTTTGTGAAGCTTTACTACTTGCGCCTATATATCTGAAAAATTGTTAAAATTTTACTTTCGGATGTAAATTGCAGGTGGTGGAAGGCTTTACAGTTTGGGAAAAAATTTCCTTTTGCAAGAGATAGGCTGGTGGAATGCTACTTTTGGATATTATCTGTCTACTTTGAGCCCCAATACTCTCTTTCAAGGAAAATTCTAACCAAAGTAATCGCCATGACTTCTATTATTGACGACATCTATGATGTTTATGGGACCCTAGACGTACTTAAACTTTTCACAGATGCAATTGAAAGGTGAATTTATTGTAGTGTCTAGTTTTGAATTATTCTTTGTATCTTAAGAACTAATAGCATATTATTTATATAGTTCAAACAGATTTAGGTTTGATATATAATATTTTTGTGAGCAGATGGGATTTTACTGCCATGGATCAGTTACCATCATACATGAAATGTTTTTACAAATCCCTTTTAGATGTTTATCTCGAAGCTGAGAAAGAGTTAGAAAAGATGGGAAAATCGTATAGGGTTCAGTACGCGATTGATGAGGTAAACAATATTAATAAAGTTGCTTAGCTTTTATCAAAATTACATCCTATATATCTAATCAAAGTTTCAATTTACAGATGAAAAAATTAGTCCGAGCCTATTTCAAAGAGGCAGAATGGATATACAATGGATATGCTCCAACACTAGAAGAGTGTATGAAACTCACACTAGTGTCTTGTGCTTACATGATGCTATGTACAACATCTTTGGTAGGCATGGGAGAACTGGTAACTAAGGAAGCCTTTGATTGGTTTTCAAGTGAACCATTATTAGTACGTGCTTCATTAATAATCTGTAGACTAATGGATGACATGGTGGGAGATGATGTAAGAAGTTTGAATTCTTAATTGACTTTATTCTTTCTTACGCAAGTTCATCACCCAGGTTTTTTGTTCTTATGGAGAAAAATGTAATAGCCTGATTAACAAGTTTTGTGTTGTGTTACTTTTATGCAGTTTGAGCAAAAAATAACGGCAGTTGATTGTTATATGAAAGAGAAAGGGGCTTCAAAAGAAGAAGCATTTGCTGTATTTAATACACAAGTCAAGAATGCGTGGAAGGATATAAACCAAGAATGCCTTGACTCAACTGCATTACCAATGGCTGTTCTCGTACGAGTAGTCAATCTTACACGTGTCATTAATCTTCTATACAAAGATGGTGATGGATACTCAAATTCTAAAACAAAGTTAAAAGATTTCATAACATTGATACTCATACAACCAGTGACAATATCCAAATGAACGTAGTAGTGGTGTGGGTGACTTCCATTTTAATGTATCACCTTATTGTTATCCATATTTTGTGCTGTTGTGGTCAAATTCCACGACATAATTAGGTCTTGGTTAAGGTTATTCAAATGTTGAATTTTCTAGCATGTATATGTGTCAATATTCGAACGTTAAAAACTTTGTATTTGTTTTGTCCAACGTTCTAAATAATGATATTAATGTGTGGTCTGAAATGTGAGACATTAGTTTTGTCTTTATGTATAATTCCTGTGGAATATAGCCATTGAATTAAACGTGCCATATCCTCCACATAGTCACAACAGCATTTGAAGAAGTTAGGATTAATTTTTTTTTTTTTTCGGAAGAAACTAAAATTATTTATTTATTTTTAATATTTTTGTGGTAGAAACTGAAATAAATCGCCATCCATCAACACAACTTCCATTTTCAAACAGAAGTAAGTTTGATGCTGTTTTTATAGTAAAAACACTGTTCATTTTCCAAATTCTAAGATTAAAAGTAAATTAAGTGAAAGAATAAGAATGAACATTTAAATTAAATTCCCACAAAAAATGTGAGCATTGAGAATACCCGGTGTTCTGTCACATCTGGAAATAATGCATTGCTCTTGATCTAATATTCAGGCATTTAATTACTACAAAAACTGTATTTTGATGCACAAAAAAATTATTTACAGCAGCGATCCCAAGTGGTTAGCATTTTAAAGCTTAAAATTAATATATTTAAAAATAGATAACAAATTAGAAAATTTTAGACACCCCTTCAGAATACTGATCACTATTACAGATATACCCTCTCCATTTTAAAAGTTTTAAAAAAATTAATAAATAAAAACTTTCGACTAGGTTTTCATTGCATATTCTTCTTTCAGCCAAAAACAAATATATATTTCTTGTTTAATCCCTTGTACTATTTTGAAATTCTAATTACACACAATTGAACGATTTTTCATTTATTTCTTAAGTATACCTTTCATCATTTTTATTAGTTTTATTTAAAAGAATTATCATTATAAATTGCCATAATATCTTAAAAATTTGTAAAATATGATTTATTTTTTAAAAATATTATATGTTTTGCAAATATGATTGATAAAAATTTTAAATAATGAACATACACACATGTTATAGAATAATTTAATAAAAGTCAAATTTTAAATATTACATATTTCTTGATTTAGTAGCATTTTCTATCATTTTTCCTCAATTACGCTCTAAACATTTAAACTACATTTAGAAAATTAAACTAATAATATCGTAATAAATTTGACACCAAAGAGTAAAGTTTCGACTTTTGTAGTTTTTTTTTTTAGCCAATATTTTAGATCTATTTTTAATTTATTTATTTTTAAAATGAGAAATCAAATTTCACAGTATTATGATTAAGATGTTTTAATATTGTGATCAATTTTAATTTATTTATTTTCAAAATGAAAAATATATTTTGAAACAAGGGGGACGGGGTATCTATATATTTCTTGTTAATCTCATAAGAGATTTTTGTCATTTACTTTAACGACAAGTACAATTTTGTACTTATCATGGTCATAAAAATGGACTTTTGGAAGGAATTTTACTGAATTGATACTTAATTTTGATGGTATATTAATTGATAGATATTGTATTGTGTATAGGGGTGTCAACAAGTCGAGTTATGAGCAGTAGATACTCGGACTCGGCTCGAATAAAAATGGTTCGAGCTTTTTTTAATTTGAGCTGAGCTTTTATTCGACCAAAAAATTTAGGTTCGACCCGAGCTTTCAACAGCCGATCTGGCTAGATTTTTTTTTCTTTTTTTCTCTCTCTCTCTTTTTTTAATATTCATAGTTGCCGGCTTGTCATATTGCAGGCAGCTATGTCACAGAACATCAGTTGGATTGGAGCACAAATATCTCCTAATTCTAGAGGCTACAAATAGGATTAAGGGATTGTACTGTTCCTATTCCAAGGCTTCTTTAGCTTTAGTTAAAGGCATGTGCAATACTTTGCAAGTATGAGGTGGTCCCATGGGATCCAGCTCTCCAATAAGATGTTCACGCTTTCCTACATAGGGACGACTCGTCTATGCAGAGGCATCCCCCAGGGCTTTAGCCTTTTGGGAGTATTTTTAACTCATAATCAATATAATAAAGTCATATTCATTGAATCTCAAACTGTATATACTTGATGTTTTACATCAATTATAATACTTGCGTAGATGTTCTATATTCCATGGATGAGACTGTACCTTTCTATCCATATTCTCAATTCTGTAAGTTTCGGGCAGGACCTCTTCGATGATATGATAAGGACCCTCCCAATTAGGATTAAGGGTTCCTAAGTCATGCTCTTTAAAGGATAGAAATACTCTTCGAAGTATCAATTCATTCAAACAAAATGACTTCTTTTTCACTTTCGAATTGTAATATCTAGTCATTTTCATTTGATAAATGACCATTGTTATTTGAGGGCCGTCCCTCCTTTCTTCAAGGAGGTCGAGTTCACATCTCCTTATTTTATCATTAGTTATTTCGTTGAAGTGTATTCGATGAGGAGATGGCAGACCCACTTCAACTAGACTCATAACCTCAGCCCCGTATGCCATAACGAAATGGGTCTTTCCTGTAGCAGTTCTGCTCGTAGTTCTAATATGCCAGAGTACTTGAGGTAGTTCATCGACCCATGCCCCTTTAGAGGCATCCAAATTCCTTTTCAGTGTATACTTGATCGTTTTGTTAACAGCCTCGACCTGCCCATTTGCCTGGGGATGATGTGGGAAGGAGAAATGTTTCTTGATGTCCAGCTCTTCACACAAACTTCTAACTTTCTTGTTGTCAAACTGTCTACCATTATCTAATACAATCGAATGGGAAATTCAGAACATGCAGATGATATTCTTCCACAGGAACATGGAGGTGTTGGCCTTAGTGATTTTGACAAGTGGCTCGGCTTCTACCTATTTGGTGAAGTAATCAATGGTGACAATCGTGAAGCTAGAGTTTCCTATCCCTTTGGGAAGAGGTCCTATAAGATCAATTCTCCACTTTGCAAATGGCCAAAGGCTGGACACAACATTCAACTCTTGAGAAGGTTGCCTCTGAATAATTGTGAAGCATTGACACTTATCACATTTTCTAATAAACTATTGTGCATCCTTCTTCAAGGTAGGCCAGTAGTATCCCTGTCTTAGTATTTTCTATGCTAAGTACCATCCTTCGTATGATTCCCACATATCCCTTCATGGATTTCTCGGATTACATAATTTGCTTACTCTCTTCCAATGCATCTGAGCAAGGGCTCCTTCTGAGCTTCTAAGCCTCCTCTTTTTCAGACCGTAGGGTCTGGTCTTTGAGGAAGGCTATGATTGGCTTCATCCAAGAAGGAGTGTCCTCAACCCACATAATGGCCTTGCCAGTGGCGATTGAAGGCCTGGAAAGATGTTCTATAGGCACAACTATGAGTAGTTTAAAATCTTTGCTGCTTGCTAATTTAGATAGTGTGTTGGCATGGACGTTCTCAGAACATGAGATTTGCACCAGTTCGAACCTTTCAAAGAATGGGATAAAGTTCCTAACCAATTTTGGGTATGCTTCCACAGACTTATCTCTGGCTGAAAAATTACAATGAACTTAACTCACTACTAGCTGAGAGTCATTGTTGATGACGAGTCTCTTCACTTGCATCTCTTTGGCTACCTTGGGCTAGTGAGGAGGGCCTCATATTCTGCTGCATTGTTGGTAGCTTTAAAATTGAATTTCACAGTACAAGTAAGCTTATGTTTGTGTCACTCTGCACTGACTAAGACAACCCTAGCTCTTGGCCCTATCTCTCCTGAGGATCCATCAACTGAAAGGCTCCAATTTAGAGGTTCGCCAGGTTTCATCTCTTCTTCCATTTTTGGAACATGAATGAATTCTGGCATAAAATCTACTAAGGCCTAACCCTTGATGGTTGTCCTCGGCTTAAAAACAATATCAAACTCACTAAGCTCCACAACCCACTTAACTAACCTCCCTGAAGTATTGGGGAGATTCGCAGTACTTACTTGAGGGAGAAGTTAGTCAACATGTGTATACTATAAGCTTTGAAGTATGGTCTCAACTTTCTTGATGCTTTCACCAAAGAAAAAGCTAGGTTCTCCATGTCTGGATAGAGAGTCTCTGCTGCCAAGGGTCCTTTACTGATGTAGTAAATAGGCAATTGGTGATCATTCTCTTCACTTATCAAAACTAATATGATAGCTTCGGATGTCACTACTAAGCACAACTGTAGTAGCTCATGATCCTTTGGTTTGGAGAGGATGAGAGCCTATCCCAAGTGCTTCTTCAGCCCTTGTAAGGATACCTCACACTCCTCAGTCCATTGAAACTTATTTTCTCCTTTAAGGATTTTAAAGAAAGGTAGGTACTTGTTTGTGGCATTGGAGACGAATCGGTTCAAGGCTGCTACTCGTCCAGTGAGGCTTTATACCTCTTTTGATTTTTGTGGTGACCTCACGTCAATCAAAGTTTTTACCTTTTTCAGGGTTCCCTTCTATGCCTCTTTGATTGATGATGTAGCCCAAGAACTTTTCTGAAGAAACTCCAAAGGCTCATTTTAAAGGATTGAGCTTCATTCGGTATCTTCTCAAATTTTGGAATGTCTCATTAAGGTTTTTAACATGATCCCCTAATTTTAAGCTCTTCATCCTAGTACGGTGGTATCCAGCATCGTCTTCTTCGTGATATTATCCTTTAGAGTCATGAAATGCATTTTCAGGGGCTACATGTGGAGGAACTGGGTACCCTCCCTGGCCCTGCATGCTCATTAGCATTTCATGTATAGTCGTGTTCGGCTGGGTTATATTTCTCATGTTGGCAGCCATTGTAGCAATTTCTCTAGTGAGCCTAGTTCCGATCATGTCTCCATCTCTAGACCCACTTTGTCTATGTTGTGGGGGGGTCGTGGGTGAGCAGATGGGGTAGATCGTGAGGGTTCCCTTCTTCAGTGTGTTCCCTCGTCCTACGGGGTGCACTTTCATCACCACTTGAACTCATTACACAAACACTTTTCTCAACCAAATTTTCCTTTCTTCAAGGATCAAATAAGTATTGGATTTTTGGATTTGCCAACGATTCTTTTTTTCAAGAACTCTCCTTTTTCAAGGTTCAGAATTTTCTTGCCAAAATATTTCTAGCTATATTTTTCCCACAGGTATTTTTGTGGTTAAATGTAGAGTTTCCCACAGACGGCACCAATCTGTTGATACTAAAAAATGAGCCAACAAATGCCAGTCTCATTCACGCCAAGTCAAGCATGATTTCGGTGCGTTCCTATCGGAGTGACGACGGTAGCAAGAAGAAAATAGACACTGGAGGTACTTTGGATCTATTATAAGAGACAGCGTTAGCTTTAAGAGCTTCTGACGAGTTTGAGAGCCTTGTAGAGACCTTTGAGGTGGTTTTCGAAGTGGACAGCCTCAGCTCCTTTTTTTGTTTCCTTAGGTAGTGTTTCAGCCTAATTCGTAGTGCTTCGTCCTTGAGGCAATGGCTCAACATGGACTTCGATTTTGTTTGATATTTTCATACTTTGACCTTATGGGCCTTTGTTTGACCTTCTTGTTGACTTTTTGCCTACTTTACTTGCTACGTGGTGCTTTTACTTTGAGCCTCGGAGGCGAGGCATAACAAGTACCTTTGTTGGCACTAGCCTCAGCGAAGCCCCTGCTACTTGCTTGAAGATATGAGGTAAGATTGAATGAATACTTGAGAGTTTATTTCAATAGATTTGGAAACACTCGAGGCTTTGTAGAATAGTCTACGAAAGGAAACCAACATTTGGGGGATGTTTGCAATTAGTGTCCGACCTCTTATAATCTGCTCGTTCATTCATCAAGTTGGAAATCCAAACTGAGAGAAGTACGGAAGTAGATAAGATAAAAGGCCCCAAAATAGGCTAGGGACGACCCCTCAAAAGCTCAAATTATAGATTTCCAAGTCATTCTTCTGAAAGAAATGAATTTTATCCAAGCAAGTCTGCTGGCGAGGCTTTCCTGTCTAGGCGCAAATTTAAGTATTGCAAGGTACACCAAACATGTGACCATGATACAGTAGGTTGTCTAGATTTAAGGGCCTTTATTGATAAAATCTTGTTGCCAAACAGGGCTAAATTTGTTTTTAATTATATATTAAATAATTCATTAGTATAAATTATATATTAATAATTTAGCAATAATGTGAATACAAATCTTGCTGATTTTAATTTTTTGATAAAAAAATCTAAATTATTTTGCTGTATTTTTAGGTTTATTACGGATTACTTATACTAATTTATTCTTTGGCTTGAATAAGAAATTGAAGCACGAATTTGATGTCTCCAATCTTTTGCTTCATCACTCACTATTCCCTCTCTAGAACTTCGTGTCTGAAAATGTATCGATTTGTATATATACGTGTATTCAAATTATTCTGCACAATGTCCCGTCAATTCTCCCCATCCAAAAAAAAAAAACCAATAAAAGAAGATTTCATATCAACAACCTCCCTAAAAAATTTCATGCCAGCAGGTTTTCGATCTAACACCTTTTTCTTTTTTATGTTACCTAAAAAATCAATTATCAGGCAACTGGAACATGCCCGACAAATTATTTTATGATCAAAATGATGATGTTGGTGATCTGATAAGTTGTATAAATGTCCACCTGCATTTTACCAAGCTTGTTTGTTTGGACGGGTTTGTCTTTGCTTTGTTTTGATTCCACTGATTTTCATGAACCTTTTCTAATTGCATTAATATTAGTAAGTATTTTCTTAACATTTTTCTTTTTCTGTTTTTAATTACAAGAACGAGTGCAAACAATTGTTTCCATGCACACATTTCAGTGATGTGTTCTTGAAGCTACAAACAACATCTTCCTCTATGGAACAGTTAGAAATTGAGGCTGGAAAACAGGCAGAAAGCTGGACGAAATCTGGGCAGATTTCTTCAAGATTGGCCGGAGCTGCAAACGTGTTTTCCATCCAAACCAGTGGCCGGTTGGAGAAACGGAGACCATCAGTGGACTCAGCAGACCGGGGTAGTGCTGAAGGTGTTGTGCGTGCCACCAGCGCGTGAAGGTCACGCGCAGCCACGGTGATGATGCATGCGGCAGAGTCCTGCAACAACTCCAAAAAGGTAGTTCATTGCGACAATGAGATGAACCCTATGGTGTTGTTTAGTTTCGAGCAATACGATAAAGTTTGGACGATTTTGCCCTTCGAATTTGGGGTGTCGTTTTGCATTGCTTCAGTTGATGGAAGCTTTGGGGCAGATAATGGTAGCCCTAAAGTAGTGAATTCGCTTCTCTTCTAGTTTACAGACCTGCAAATATGGTTTGCTCAATATCATGTTCTTGGCCTTTTATTATTGTAGTTAAGACTATTGCTTAGTATAATCATTTATTTTTTGCATTAGAAATCATCGTGTGGGGCGACGTTATGTTTTGGTTATCATGAAAGGGTAACCATTGCTTGTTGCTAGACATAGGAATTACTTGTGAATTATTTGTCTTGAAATCTTTTTGAATTTTTTGTCAATTATTTTTTTTTCATTATTAGAATTGCACGTGACATTATGAAAGTTTATTTGACTATTCTATGTGAATTGTGTTGATACTTTGCTTGTGGTCATTGTTGGTTGCATTTTGTATTTTGTGCATTTTTTGGTAAAATTACAATACATTTTGAGTTGTGTTTTTCTAAAAGAAAAAATGTGATTTTTCAATTTGACATAAAAAAAATTTTATAAATTTTTTAATGGCAGATGCAGGTTTAAGGCAAGTGTGAAAATTAGAAGATTTTTTAATTGTAATATTTTTGAACATGTTGAAAGAGACTATAATAGGAAGTATAATATGAGGAAAGATGAGGAAAGAAGTGAGGCGAATGTATCACTGGGCCGAGTTATTACCCGTGTGAGGTTTTTCGAGTGTAAACCAAGTTACTGTATGTGCATCTATGTGTAATCATTTTTGCATGTATGATCGTTAAATTATGTTGTGTTGATATGTTACACTTTCAATTTGTTTGTGTAACTTCATGAATGGATGCAATCTGAATACTTGGTGTGCATTGTGTTTGCATGTATAATGAGTTGAGATCTATGGCGTGTACTCCTTTTGCTCTATGAGTGGTGTAAGAGAGTGTGGTTGTGAGAAGAAAGAGGGACAACCATTTCTACTTTATCTTTGTGAACCTGTGTGGTTTGTAAGTTTATGTAAGGCAACCAAGTGAGAATTATATTCTTTCTCTTTGTGAGTATCTTTTATAAGTGTAGTGAAGTAACCAACTCTTTTTTCTATTCTCTTTGTGAGTGTCACCTTTACCCTTCCCTTTGTGGGATAAATCCCATGTGGACTTCTTGAGCATTGGTGTTGAAGTAACATTGTGGGGGTGTGGATCAATTTAAATTGAGCCCTAACTTTTGTGGATGCCAAAAGTTTTGATTTTCGCTATAGTTTATTTGCGACACATTGGTAGTAAGTTATTGTTAATGTGGAGTATAGATGCCTAAGGGTGCATGGTGATATGCACAGGGATATGGAGTGTAACATTTGGATCATTAGTGTAGATTAATTAATTCTTGCTGGTTTTTCATGTGTTTGCAAATTCTCGTAGTGAGGTTGTCCTATTCTTGTTTCGGTGTTGGCTTTGTTTTGTAGACAAATTATTATTTGATAGTTTTATATGCTCGTGTTGATAATTAACTTGGTCAAATAAAACAGATTTCAATTCTCGTCAAAGATTTGTTTTGTGTGTAGATAAAAACTGTGATAGAAAATTATACATTTGATGAATTCCTTGAGGGACAGTTCTGATTTACAATTCAGAGCTGTCTAATTATCCAGCCTCCAATGAAAATCCACATAGGAAAAAGAACTGGCGAGAATATAATTGCATCGTCTTTTGAATTTCAAACCTTAACAGCTTATTAATAGAAGTCCAAGTGAACTTAACTCGTCTCTTAAACTTAACCCGGTCCAATATTAATTTATCATCAATTCACATCAGTTATCCTAGATTGACATCTAGCAATGTGTCAGGTCAATACATGTGACAAGAAATGTTACAGGTATGATAAAACAAAACTTGTTCGTTTACCGTAAAACTATAATCCTTTTGTCAATATGATTAGATCAATTACAAGATATGGATATGTGTTAATCTCAATTATCGATCATATCTTTCATCCCACTATTAAGTCAATGTAAGTCAAAAATTCATTTTTGATTTATGAATACACATTGGCCAAGGATTCCATTATCAATTAAGCCAAATGAAATGTAGATCATAATCTCTTACTATCTAAGAGTCATGAATCCTTTGTTCATCATTCATAACCTTCATATAGTTCTTAACATACCCGAATGATGTAGCATTAGCGACCCTTGGCAGAGTAACATTCAATATGACCGAAGTACGACTGTTCTTATATAAGGCACTATAATGACCTCAAGTTGCTGGACCAATTCCAATATTGAATGTTGGATATTAACCACTGATACTCAGATAGTTATCCATGTAGAATCTCCCCAGTGGGTCTCCAATGTTTTGTTTATAAAAAACATCCACGTGTTCATTTAAGTGTCCCACACTTTAATTTGTGATATCCGCTATTTCACAAGTAAGAAATGACACACGTGATGGTCCATTCATAATAACAATATCAAATTACTTACAACCACAGATGATATAAGATTCAGTCATATATAATTTACAACTCACAATCACAACTCTTTGTGATTAAAAAATTTCGAAGATTGAATCTACATTTTCTATTATTTAATTTATAAGAATATTAATTCAATTATATAATAGATTTGCAATAAATGAAATGCATCAATTATTTATTAAAAGTGTTTATGTCCAAAGTTTATTGGACTTAGGGCATGTCACTTACAAACTTCCACTTGCACTAAATCTAATAACTTATTTATCTAATATCATAAGAATCAACATTACAATCATGTTTATGATGTGACAACTCTTTATCAATGGATCTGCAATTTAATAACTTCTGGGAATTCATTATTTCTTTACATTCTTTCATTGTATTTTCTTTCCAATGATATGATACCACCTTAATACATATTTGGATTATTGATGAGACCTTAATTCCTTCACTTGCACGATGACTTCATTGCTATCATAATGCTAAAGCATGTAATCAATAATGTTGGGAATTAATCTAACTTTATTGATAAATTTCTTTATCCAGACCACGACCTTTGTTGTTTCTAAAGCAATGATATATAAAGCTTGTACTATCAATCAACGATTATTTCTCATTTGTAACTATTTCAACACTAAGCTTAAGAGTAAACGAATATCCTAATTGAGATTTATTATCATTCTAGTCTAACTATAAGTTAGCATTAGTGTATCTTTGCACTCTTGATTCATTTTCTCCATATAAAATCTTCTCAAGATTTTTTCAATACAGATTGGGATGAGTAAAGAAATCTTCTAGATTTATCCCTATAGATCAAATTCTTCTCACATATCTTTCATTGAGATATTATTAACAACCATAATTTTAACGATTGAAATATAGAGATGTCATTTCATATTAATATGTTATCTATATCTAATATCAGAGATATTATAACGCTTACACAATTTTCTTGTAAACACACAGATCGTTTTCTTTTTTTTTTATAAAATCGAACATTTTGACTTTCTTATCAAATTGAAGATTTCAGCTCCAAGAGGTTTGCTTCAATCCATGTATGAATTAATCAAGCTTGCATAACTTATAAGTACATTTCGATTCAAAACCGTCGAATTGTGTTAAACACACTTTCTCTTGCAAGTTCCTATTAAGGTATGCAATTTTAACATCCATTTGTCATATCTCATAGTCATGGTATGCATTTATTTGAAGAAAAATCAGAATAGATTTTAGCATGGCTATAGGCTAAATGGTTTCATCTAAGTCAACTCATTGTCTTTGTTTATAACCTTTTGCCCTAGCTTTGCTTTGTACGTTTGGATGTTTCCATCCATGTCGACCTTTTCATGTAAACCCATTTACAACCTATGAATTTTATCCCATTAGGTTGGTCTATCAAAGTCTAAATATTGTTCATATACATCGAGTTCATTTCGAATTCCATGGCCTCTTGTCTTCTCTTTGAGTCAACACTTGACTTTGTTTTTATGTAACTACTAGATTCATCATCCTCGATTAGTAATGCTTAATTAGTAATCATAAATTCTTACATTCAAAGAGGTCAAATGATTTTACAAAACTTACATGGAGCTGACGTGTCCTCAAGAGTTCTTACTTCCTGATCAAGAGTATGTCCCTTAGAAGGTGTAGGATCAGACTCAAGTTCATCTACTTAATCAACTGGATTTGTGGATTCTTGAACTCTTTCAAGATCTATTCTGCTCACATTATCCTTTCCTAAAATAAACTCTCTCTATCTCTCTCTCAATATGACATGTCCTGAGATGAACACTTTCTTCTCAATGGGATTGTAGAATTGATAACCAATTGTTTCTTTTAGATATCTCACAAATATGCATTTATCGGATTTAGCTTCAAGCTTATCTAATTCAGTGTGCTTTACATAAGTTTCATAGTCCTAAACTTCATATGAGACAAGTTGGGCCTTCTGCCTTTTCATAACTCGTATTGAATTTTGTCAATCGACTTAGATAAGACACGATTTAGTGTATAGCATCATGCAATCAGTACATGACCCTAAAACAATTTTGGGATGTTTACATGGCTAGTTATTAATCGCACTATCTAATAGGGTACAATTACTCATTTTAGATACATCGTTGTTCTGCAGTGTGTGCGAGGGAGTCCACTGTGAAAGAATTTCATTCTCTTTTAGATATCCTAAAATTTCTCATTTAAGATATTCTCCATATCGATTAGATTTTAGTGTGAGAATATATTTACCTAATTGTTTATCTACTTCTAGTTTGAATCTCTTGAGCTTTTCAAGAGTTTTATAGTTGAATTTCATCAAGTATACATACCCATTTCTGAAATAGTCGTTAGTAAATGTGATGAAATAGGAGGAATCCCATCTAACATTAATTGGCATAGGTCTATATACATCACTTGTATTAGGCTACTACTTTTACAACTCATTCTTCTTTTCCAATAAAAGGGAATTTGGTCATCTTGCCCAACTTCGTGATTCGCATTTGTCAAATAATTCAAAATTAGTTGATCCCAAATATACATCTCTATATAATTTTGGAATTGCATTTTCATTTATGTGATCAAGTCTACAATGCCAGATATATGTGTTATTCAGACTAAACTTCTACGCCTTTCAATTTTCATACTTATTATAGAATGCTAAATATTTAGAATATAAATGTAATTTCGAAATTTACCATAACCATTAAAATCTTATTAAAATTAAAATAATTCATGTCCAGACATGAAATTCGAATAATATTCTTTGTAATGATGAGAACATAATAACATTTATCTAATTCTAATGCTAATACTAAGCCTAAAGGTAATAGTAAGAAGTATACTCCTACTGGCAATGCCATAACCTTTGCTCATTTTTAAGTTACAGGCCAACTTTTCCATTTTACAGTGGTCTACTTCTATTTAACTTCTGTATATTTATATAAATATGAAATCTATATCTGGTATCTAACACCCAAGAAGGTAATGAAGTAGGTATAAGTCTTGCAGTTCCTCTTCTAATGACCTTTCATTCTAAAATGATAACAAGGGTCATTAGATTTGGTGTTATATTTCTTTGCTTTGATTGCCTTAACCATCTTAGATATTTTCTCAAAACATCATTTAAACTTTCTCTTAGTGCTGTTAGAAAAATCAATAGCCATATTTTCCCACTACTAGTTTTGGTATTGGGCTTAATAGTCTTAAACATGTTAGTAACTCAAGCACTCGAGTTTATTCATATCTAATACTCGAGTTTACTCATATCTAATTAGCTATGAATAACTATGTGGCAAAGGTTGTAGAACCAATTCAATACTTAGTTCATGGTTCATGATTGAACCTAATTGAGACAACCTTTCAACAATACATGAACACTGAGTGAAGATCCTTCTGCCATTTTACACTAGTATAGTTGCTAGGAAATCTCATATATTTCCACACGTGATTGTTCATCATTCAACTATTTGAGATAAAATATCACTGTGTATGCATTTATACCCTCATGTTGCCTTTTGTAACTCAATTGACATAACTACAAGCATCACACATGTTGCAGGTACTATTGTCACCACTGTGTTTATTATAGCAGCCATCTCTTTCTTTATCGAATCTTCAGCAGGTGCCTATAGAAATAGCTACCGAAGGAAATAACCAATTTTCTCATGCATGAGAACAATTCTTAGATTACGGTGTTAATCAAGAAGATTTAGCTTATTGTTGATATCTAGTATGCCTCTCAAATATATATGGTTACTCATTATTCAAGAAACATAAATAACAAAAAGTAAAAGAATAATATATGAAATGCATCAATTAATTTAACATGACCTTTTATTAAATTAATTATGCTCATACTATTTAACTCAGATTTATGACATTCTCACATAAATTCATGGAATTCATACTTGACTTCTAGTGTGCTGGGATTTGATTTGTTATATTAAGATATTGAATGTACTCTACAAGCCTTAATAAAATATTTATGTAGATACTATTATCAATTATATCTCCATACACCTAGGCCATTAAACTAATAACTCTTTGTTTTTATAAATCGTATGTGTGAGCTTAACGTGCCTCTAGAATTTATCTCTTTGGATGTAATTAACAAAAATAAATTTAGTTAAGTCAAACTTATCATTCAGAAATATATAATATTTCACAATGTTAAATATGTCCATAATAGACCAGTCTTGAGTGTACTCAACAAGTTGAGATCTATTGAGGACTCTGCTTTTTCACTGTAATGATGGAAGACGAATATATATCTGACGGGATTTATCATGCATAGGTCACATCATAACAATTGTACGTATTTTATAATACATTAATCATGCAAATAAGCATATAAATAGTGTGAAAGATAATAGACTTACACTATCTAGTCTTCCCGAACTATAAGAAAGACTAGTTGGTCAGTTCTTGGGGGTATTGCATTGACTCATACAATGCTTCATTGCTATGGCCTTGTCCTCATCTATTAGTACACTTGCAACTTGTATCATATACTAATTAGCATGTAGGCCTAAATAATTGGACACATATACGTATAATAATTATAATGGACTTGTGGATCCAAAATAGATAAGAGCTCGCAGGCCAATAAAACAACAAGAATAAAACTAACCATTGAACACAACTGTATGGTCAAGTCCATAATCATCCACTAAGTATACATTCATCACATAAATGCATTCCTATATAATATCTAATATTATATATAAATGTATTTTAAGTTTCTAGCAATTGAGGTCGCCTAAACTAATTTAGATAAATAGATCGTAACAATTAAATAATTAAATAATCCATTAATTTAAATAGCGAGGTTGTTTAGTTAAAATCAAGTTTTAATTAAATACCAAATTAGAATCCAACTCTAGTTCCAAAATTATAGGGTGGCTTTATTTAATTAAAATCAAACTCTAATTAAATACCAAATTAAAGTTCAATTCTAATTCCATTAAATTTTAGGACGGGAAAATTTAATTAAATTCAAAATTTAATTAAATATCAAATTAGAGTCCAATTCTTATTCCAAAAATATACTAAGTTAAGGTAATTTAATTAAAATCTAATTCTAATTAAATATCAAATTAGAGTTCAAATCAAATTTTTATTGAATTAATATTTGTGTTAAATAAAATTTTAAACGGGTCAAGATTGAATTTTTAAATTAAGATCCTATAGAAAATTAAGTTTAAAAACCTTTTAAAATTAATATTCAAAACCCTTTTGAAAATTGCAATCTGACCCCTTGTTTAAAATTATAAAAGAAGTCCGTCATTTTCATAAATTTCATGACCGATCCTTTATTTAAAATTTACAAATTGACCCTCAATACTTAATTGCGACGAGGCACTATAATTTCTTAATTTGCATAATAAGTCTTCGCTCCCAATCACTCCACCCATTTTTCTTAGGCCCTGTATCTATCTAGAATGCGATTCTCAGCAAGGTGCATCACGTATCGCAATAGCACCGTACGATGCTTCTGTCGCGACATCGGTCGTTGCCGATAGTCGTTCCTTCCTGCAGTAACGTTTGGCATGGTAGTAACGCTCTACATTGTTCCTTCCTCTTGTGGTGTTTGGTGCTGTTCTTTCTTGCAGCAGCGACGCCACTGTTGTACCTACACGACAGCTCACTATTTCTGCAGGACGTTGTCGTGCACGTTGCTGCAGCCCGCGACAATGGTGTTTCCACTTGCAACATCACCGCCTGCCTCCTCTAGATCCAGATTTTTTAACCAAAATTATTTTGTTTCAAAAATAGATTTTTGAAGATGAAAATTAAGTTTCCTACTTTCTAGATTCAAGAAAAAATAATAAAAATCAACTATTGATTGTACTATCATGTAAAACAGCTTCTAACAAGCACAAATTAGGCTATGCCGAGAATTTTCATAATCATGCACAGTGAAAAATAAAATAGATTTCAATTTTCACCAAGGATATGCTTTGTGTTTAGGTAGAAATTATGATATAAAATTATACCTTTGATTAATTTTTTGAATAATAGTTTCAATCTGCTATCAACGGTTGTCCAATTGTCCAGTTTTCAATAAAAATTCAGAAATTGAGAAAACTAGGGTTTTTCTTTTCTTTTGCTAGCGAGAATATATAATTGTATTGTGTTCTTAATTTTCAAATCCTAGAAGCCTATTAATTAAAGTTAAAGTAAGCTTAGTCCGTCTCTTAAACATAACTCGGTCAATTATTCAATTAATTCAATTAATTAAATTTGGTCCATGAGTTAATTAATTTAATTTAATAATTCGAGTCAACATTTGTTAATTAATTAATTGGTGAATCTCATTCTTCTGGTACTTCTATTGTGTGTGACCCATTAAGTTCCTAATCATGATACCTAACGACGTGAATTATTATTTTAATCTAATCAAAATCGATAAAATAAAATATCCCTTTTAATTTTTCATGAGTTCACATTCGTCATTCCAAATTGACATCTAATAATGTGTTAGGACAATACATGTGATATAAAATATCACAGGTATAATAAAACCAAACTTTTTTATTTACCGTGAAACTATAATACTTTCGTCAATATGATCTAATCAATTACGAGATATGTATATGTGTTAATTTCAATTATCGATCATATCTTTCATCCTACTATTAAGTCAATGTAAGTCAAAAACGCATTTTCGACTTATGAGTACAATTGGCCAAGGATTTCGTTATCAGATTAACTGAATGAAATGTAAATTATAATCCATTACTATCTAAGAGTGATGAATCCTCTATTGATTATTCACAATTTTCATATAACTCTTGACATAGTTGAACAATATCTTATTAGTGACCCTTGGTAGAATAATATCTAACATTACCAAAGTATAACTATCTTCATATAAAGCACTATGATTCCCTCAAGTCAAATGACCAATTCTAGTATCAAACATTAGAGTTTAATAATGACACTCAAATGGTTGTCCATGTGGAATCTCTCTGACGGGTCTCCAAATATTTGTTCTATAATAAAACATCAACATGTTCATTTAAGTGTCACCACACTTTAACTTATAGATCAGTTACTTACTTCACAAGTAATAAAAGCCATACATGATGGTCTATCCATAATAAAGATATCCGTATCTCATTATTAATTATAACCACAAATGATTTAAAATTCATTCATATGTAATTTATATGTCACAATTATAACTCACTGTGATTGAAAAATTACCAAGACTTGAATCTACATATTCTATTATTTAATTTATTAGAATATTAATTCAATTAAATAATAGTTATGCCACAAATGAAATGCATTAATTATATATTAAATGTGTTTATGTTCAAGGTTGATTGAACCTAGGACATAACACTTACACATATGAGGCAATAACTTGTTCTCATAAATATGTTCAGACTGTATGGTAGAGTATTCTCCCTTAAAACATTTATTTCACAAGGATCATTCGCTCTTGAAGTTAAAGCATTCTATGTAGATACACGAATTTATTTCTGAATGTTACTTGAAATAGGATATACTACAACTTTAACAATGGAAAGTGCTAAAGAGCATGCTTGTCTTAGCTAACTTTTCAAACATGATTTGGTATGTTATTTTTCTCATAGTTTCAAGCTTAGACAAACATGTTCCGTAAACAACAATGAATAAAATCTCCAATACAAAGAATCATCATTTCCTTGAGTATTCTGACATGGAGGCTTTTTCAGCCATATGGATCCTGGAAACACTCGTTGAAAAATAAACTTGATTTGGGCCATTTTAGTATTTTGGTTTTGGGCCCATTTCATTAATAATAAACAAACTTTAAAAGTTCAAAACTCAGGTGCTAATTAATAAAAATTATATATAAAATAAATTCTTAAAAAAATATATCCTAAGTAACGTTTTCAATTTCCCTTCTAAACGGGACTTTCCACAACAACAATTCGAGAAAACCGAGCAAAATAGAAAAGCCACAAATTGAAACTCACCGGACGATTGAGGTCACAAATTGGAAGTCATTGTGCATCAGAATCTTTGAAGGAAACATTACAAATTGAGGGCAGAGAAAATCAATGGCATGTGCCCATTTTTCTTGGATTTGTAACCTATGGACATGGATCTATTACCTATGTAATATGAAGTGCGACCTATGAACCGTTACATGTACTTGCAACATATGAACTTTGACATGTAAACTTGAATCTGCAACGTGCTATTTGAGCAAAAAGACATGTGACATGTTGACATTGATCTATACGATATGACTTGTAATGTGTGACGTACACATGATCGATGACTAATTCTATTTGATCTATGACTTGTGGATATGTATATATGAACAATGTATAATATAATCTATGACATAAATCATTGATACGTTACATATGCAATATGAAATGTAACCTATAAACTGTTACTTGTTATCTGTAACATTTGAACTATGACTTGTGAACTTTAATTTAAGACTCGTTATCAGTGCACAAAGACATGTGATATGATATGTGACTAATTAATTTTGATATGTGACCTATACAATATAACCCCTGACCTTTGACACATGTAAACGTGATCTATGATTGGTTTTATTTCACCTGTAACCTATGGACATTTATTTGTGACCCATGTACCATTACCGTATGCACCACCACAAACTGCAAACAACACCACTGAAACCAGTACCAATGTCAAACTATAGACAAACCACAATCTCCCCCAACACCACCACCATCAAACTATTGACAAACCACAAACTACAATCTTACCACCACCACCATCACCACAAATTAAAACCCACAAATTACATACAAACCACAAACTTCGTCAATGCTCAACCACAAACTACAAAACCCTCAAGAACCAATTCTAGGGTGTACCCTCATTTCTAGTCCCAATGCTGATATGCGAAAATATATTTTGAATTAAAACCACCGCAAGTGTAAGGTTTGTTTAAAAGTATTAAAATGGACTTTTTTGAGTCCGAGTATCGTTCCCACACTGATTTATTTAATTTGATTTCTATTTACTATGACCTTAACCGAAACGATAATGTTAAGTATAACTAAATTAACTACGATGCAAGTGTGAATTACT
>CAIGRP010058849.1:0-10270 GCA_903798385.1 Fraxinus cuspidata | reverse complement strand
CACTTGAAAGTTACAGATTACCAAATTAATGGCTACTAAGTTATCGAATTGTTATTAATTATCCGTTTTTAGTTTTGACCATATGTGCAAAATTAATCAATCAAAAGAAACAAATCACTTTTAATTGTTTCTAAATGGTTAATCAAACAAGTCAATTTCCCTATGTTTGAATACCGCAGTATTAAAGTAAGCAATAAATAACGAACGCAAAAATGATGACGGAGAAACCTCAACTGGGTAAAAACTCCGGAACCAAGCCAGTAGTTACCTCCACTATAGACAATACAGAGTGAGTTACAGTCAAATGCTATCTAGCCAACTCCACTAGACTTTCCGATCTATTTTCTGCTAACTTCAAGGTTTGCTCCAATTATCTATTTCCAGTGGAATTCCAAGAACCTGCTCTAAGGTCTTGTGCTCTTTCTGCACTTGTAATCCAACCTCTCTCAACCTCCAGAAACTTCTAAAATCCAATTGAGAAAGTACCTTCTTACGACCAATAGGAAGTAGGTAGTGCTTCAGAATCAATGGGGTTGATGTTTTTCCCAAATAGGTGGTTATATGATCTCAAGAAGATATGATGAATCATAATGAACGAATATGTTCTTGGATCTTTAGAGAATAGGACGAGGCAAAGAAAATAATTAAAACCACATTAGAATTTTGTCCAATGGCTTGGATATTTATAGGAGAGGCTAATTGGGTTAAATGGGTCGAAAAAATCTAATTAAATACGCAAAATAGATTTTTTGTATAAACCTATCCCTCGAGCTAAACCTCGACGACGGCGAGCGATGGCCTCTAGCTGTAGCGAGAGTCGGGCGATGATGATTCTGTTTTTGTCACTCGAGCAGTGTCCAGGAGATAGGATAGCGAAAATGCGGTGCCGTGATTCTCCTCTTTCCGTGCTCGAACCCTAGACATCATAACCTAATTCGTACAAATTGAATCTTAGGTCCTTGACTTTTACAACATATTACAAATTAGTCCTTTTGTCCACAGAAGTGCCAACACTAAAAACCTAACAATATTTTTTGAAAAACTATGTCTAGTAGAGTGCAATTTGCATTATACGTTATTGTTCTAATTATACTTTAAGTACGGTACTTTAGAATAAAAAACCTTTTCTGCATATTCAAATGAGTGAAATGAATATTTTATTTTCATATCAAGTGATCAAACGATCATAGACCATGCTAGTGGATGGGCTTTATCCACATAAAATGTTTTAATATTTTTTTCTATATATGAAGATTGATAAATAAATATTTTTTCTTATAAATGCTCAAGTTGCAATTTAAGACATAATTTGATTTTTCCTAAATCCTTCATTTCAAATTTATTTTCAAGTGATTTGTAGTTTCGTTGAGTTCTTCGAGTTTTCTATTAAGTTAAAATCATTGACATAAATTGTCACACTTATAAATTCAATGTTTATTTTATTCATGATAACACATGAACATACATTCATTTTTATAACCGTTTTCAATAAATATTCCTAAGGAGATTATACCACTATGCCCTATAATCCTTAAAATTGTATTAGCAGTTCGACTAAGAATATAGTTTTAGGGAATGTATCATTTTCTTGTCGCACAATTCTTCAAGGACTTTTATGCATATGTCACTATCAAGTGAACCATATAGATATATGTTACTATATCCATAAGGCGCATGTTGAGACTTTATGACACTCAAACTAATAAAAAATTTAAATATGATGGCATCCATTAGAGGAGAATACTAATCGATTACAAGTTGTGAAAAATCTTGGGCAATGAGTTGGGCCTTATATCTTTTTATTTCATTATTGTTATTCATCTCCCTTACAAAAGGTCCACTTATATCCTATTATAAGTATTAAATGTTTAGGGGTTCGAATTGTATGTCCAAATACTTTGTATTTCTTTAAAGAATTTAACTCATACGGCTTCTTTTCATTTATGCCAATCTTTTCTATCTTTATTGTCTTCAACATATTGTGGTTTAGGATCCTCCTTAGCATAATGTCAAGAGCAACATTAAAGACAAAATGTATTTTGAAATAGTGAGTTTTGGAAGAATGTGTAATTAAAAAAAAAAAGCAAAAAATTTGGATTTACATGTAATATTATTTTATTGGAGAATGTGTGGTTAGAAAGTGAGAAAAATGCATTTGGATAAAATGGAGCCCAAATAGGGGCTATGTATAACAATATTTTTTCATTCTTATAATTTATGAGATAACGGACAATTTATTAAAATCTCATTATTTTCGTACATATGTGGTTACGTAGGAACCACATTATTAGTATTTGATTGATTAATCTTTCCTACTATTATTATTTTTAAAGTTTTTTATTGGATTTTTCTCGAACTTTCGCTTTTGAGGTATAGTGTTTTTGACACCAACTGATCAACAATGCTTTTGATATATTTGATATTCATTTAGTCTCAGTAGGGACATCAATTTTTATTGGTTTATATGATTTTGTCACTTTTCTTATATCAATAAATATATATGGTAACCGATTTACAACTTCTTGCAAGTGAATGATTTTTTCACTTGTTGACATTGATTGTTTCGGGGATCAAAGTGATATGAAGTTTTTTCATTTCAAGAAATTTTATGTTTTAGGATGTAGTTTTTCCTCTTTCAAAGTTGGGAAAGTCATTTCATTAAAATAGTAATCTAAGTCACGCGTTAAATGTTCAATATATGTGATAATGGATGGTGATTCAAAATCAATATGAATTATAAGTCTTCGTTTGGATTTTTTTGGAAAAATATTGTTTTGAATAGTGAATTTTGGAGAACGTGGGGGTTAAAAAGTAAGAAATTTTTTGGATTTACTTGTAAAATATTTTATTGTGTGAATATGTGGTTGAAAATGAGTATATAAAAAAAGAGTTTTGAACTAATGGAGATAAATATGTGCTTAATAATCTAGTAAGTCATTTTGAGTATGGATGTGAGCAACTAAATATCCTATGATAATTTCATTTGATATTTAGTACTCATCGAATGTTTTAGATATAAATTCACCACCATTATCTAGATGAATTGTCTTGATAGAGAAATCCACAAATTGACTCGTAATACTGTAATTTAAGCAAGTGGCCAAGCAAATATTGCATTTCTAGTTGAAAGCAAGCAAACATGGGACAATCTAGTAGAAACATTAATTAAAACCATAAAAATAATGAAATGATCTACGTGGTGGATGCATGGGCCCAAAAATATTATCTCCATGAATCGTTTTATGAAAGAGATTTGATATTGTCCTTTGTAATAGAATGTCTGATGACTAACTTACCTCTCGAATAAGCAACACATTATAAAAAATCTCTTGGTTCTTTAGAGGATGTTCATGTGAGTTGTTAATTATTTGATACATCATTTTGCTCCTACGTGTCCAAATCGATTATATCAATGCGTAAAGTTTTTTTGAACAACGAACTTCTGGTTTCTAACTTGTTTAATTCAGTTATCTTTGTGAATGTATAATACGTACGAGATAGAGTGCTAGGAGTTTTTCTTTCATGTGCTTCTTGTGGGACAAAAAAGACGTTATGCGAAGATATTCATTATCAAGTTGAAAGTTACCTTTGCTTTACACATAAATATTGCTTATTTCTGAATTATTTTTAGTTTCTGAGCAAGTCGGGTTTGTTGTATTTGTTCAAAATATAACAAGTTGTGTTTTAACCACAATTTAAGGTTGTAAAAGAACAGATAAAAACGAACAATTAAAAGCAAACTAGACAGAATACAGGCAAGAATGCAAAAGGCTTTCTGCCTTGGCCATGAGGTTAAGTGCTACGTCCATGAGCTCAGCACTAGAAATTTTTCTTCTTGTAGTGTCTTTAATGCGCAGCTGTGAGGTAGTGACCGTTGCGCTATAAACAGTTTCAATTTTTTGACTGAACAAATATGGTTTTTTTTACCTCAAGTTATATTAGTTCGTGCATGGGATGTTTTGACACCACTATATATAGATTTTTATGTAATGAATTTTATAGATTTGTAGCATAAACAACTTGTATATAAGATCCAAACTTTCAAAACTATTTCAGGAATTAAAAATATTATTTGTTCTTATTAGGTTCTTCAGTTTTTGCTTATTGATTTACCCCCAGAGGCTTGTTTAAACCTCTAAATCTTTGTCATTGTTCCCCACATGACATCACAAAATTTGAGAGGGAGAAAATATCGTTTTAGGATAGCTTTTGATCACATACTCAAAGTTATTCTTTATTTTGGGTTTCCCTCTTTCTTTTCTATTCTCATTTTTTTTAATTGACTCTGTACCACTCGAAGCGAATCACACTCACCTCAAGTTGAAAGTCATAATCCTTGGCAAAGAAAAGCCCTTCCCCTACTAGCTATCGCCTCCATATCCTCCACTAATAGATGCCCCATCACATGATTAGAATAACTTTTATATGCCCATAATTATGTATTCCTTAAATTGTAAGATAAAATTGCTTCTAGACTTCTAGTAGCTGAGAACCCCACTCCACATCATGCAAACCAATCCTCCATATGTCTGCATAATAAATATACTTTGTCTTCCTATTGCACTGCATCTGTATTCCTTACAAGTTGCACAAGACTGTCATCATATGTCGTATAAATCCGCTTCCATATTCAACAAAAAAATCCCACATATTCTTGCCAATATTTTGTACAAGTAATTACATTCTGAAAGCACACTACATGTAAATTTTTCTCTCTGATTAACTGTACTTCATCCTTCCTTTCTTAGAATTTTTGTATGGTCCTGATTTCTTTCCATGAGCAGATCCTTTGTATTAGATTTGATGATGGGAGTGATGACCTGTTTCTTGGATCTTGTGGGCTACCCCTCATGGCCCTCATAAAGATTTACAGTATCTAATCATGCTGCCCTCCACCACCACTTGATCATATTCTTTTTGCACGGGTATTTGTCTATCAGATTCTTACATATTTGATACACGAAATTAAATATATTTGGTACACACACAAGTTATGGCAATATCAATATCAGTTCTTCATGATCCAGTTTCTTAGCATATACATAATCGATATAGATTCCATGTATATATTTATAAAAATATCTGTATGCAGTCAATAATCAAGACGAATGATGTCTCCGAAAATTAAGTTTCGGCACAAAAGTCTAAAGTAACTACATATTTTGCAGCTATTGTTATACCTCGCCACCAAGGCTGCACATGGAGATATGAGTCAAAGTTGACGAAGTCAACAAAGACCCCAATCGGTCAAAGTAAAAAAATCAAAGAAGAAGTCGAACTATTCACATCGAAGATCTCCAATTTGAAGCTCCCTTTCGTCAAAGCCCTCACTCCAACCTGAAGCTCCCTTTGGCCGAAGCCCTTGCTGGCTTTCTGAGGATTTGTACGCAATCTTTATGAATGATTGAAGTAACGTTTGTAATAATGATTGTCAAAATTGTCTGTTAGGGGTGTAGGGTGGCGATCCCTTGTCAATGTTATAAATGCGTAGCAGACTAAGTGATGTGAGGCTTCAACCTGAGAGATGAGGTCACATGATTTTTATCCAACGGCTACCACTTCGACCAGAACTCTATAAATGGTAACTCTTATAACATTTGAATCTAATGCAACTTATAGTTAAAATCACACTTGATCTTTTCTCTTGCTTATTTGCTTGAGTGAACACGAGAGGACTCGACATTCATTGTCCACTCAACCTTACGAAAAACAGGGTTTACAACTATCACTGGCTATATGTCTCGCTTTCTTGACATGTTTTATCGAGATCGCAACACTCTTAAAAATGGAAGCCTCTTTAGGTTTAGTAAAACATGTTTTTCTAACTATTATGTCATTCATCGTTGCACTGATTCTCATTTTTTTCTTTTTAAAATAGAATATACATCTTAACATCCTCATATTGTACTACATTTATCTCATAGATATCTTATCAATATTTGATAAATTTTTTGTTTTTTTTCTAAAATTAAAGTAGCTAAGAATAAGATTGCACAGGTGCACATAACATGAAAATGAAGTACTAAAAGAGTCCAAGAAAACATCAGTTTTAAGATCGGACTCGAAAATAACAAAAACCAAACAAAACTAAGCCCCTATTTAGTCATTATTTTTCAAAACTCATTTTCAACCACACATTTTGTTGGATCTACATTTTTATCGACTTTTCAATCATATATTTCGTTAACTTTTATCAAAATCTACAAAAAATCAATTTTTTTCAGCAAAGGGTTTTGCTATTCGTCCAGGGCTAAGCAACTAATAAAAGTGGTAATTACAACCACCCGAAACATCACTAGCTACCAAACGAGAACAAAATTATAACAATTGATCAAAATTGATAAAGACACCTAGTTACATTTCTTGGATCTTATACAAAAGCTAAATCAATTCTTGTAAAGGACTTCGAATTCAATCTGAAAGCTGTCATAGAAAGAGCTGTGTAATATTTACATCAGTGATTCTTGGAATTGTGGGTTCCAAAGGAAAGCTGTTGAAAAAGAGAGGGAAATCATTCTTTATGGGCCATATACGTTTCTTTTAATTTATAATATATAAGATTTTCTTGGTACTTTACACCAAATTTGATCCAAAATTGTCTTGTAGAAACCTAACTATGACTGTTACACGTGCCAATTCATGCTTAGTTGTTTTCATGAAGTTTCTTCAAGCCAAGCCCAGTCAATAATGTCTACACACACACACACACACACACACACACACAGACACACAGAGAGAGAGAGAGAGAGAGAGAGAGAGAGAGAGAGAGAGAGAGAGAGGGGGAGAGAATTAAAAGTTAGTTTTGGACCACTGATTTGAACCATCAATTATATTGTTTACACATAAAATGTTTGGGAAAAGACAAATAGTTTCTTGATGATTCAAGAATTATTACTCGTGTTGCACACAAAATACCAAATTCTGTTTCCAGATATGCATGTTATTCATGTAGGGACTAGAATCCAACTGTATATATGCTGTTGATCCTGTGATCTCCTATGTCAATTGTCAAAGATATGAGTTGAATATATATTCCATTTCACAATGGTAACATGCCAACATTTGTTTCTCTAGGATGCGAAGAATGTATTTTTGTTGTGCTTATGTTCTGGTGTTAACATAAACACAAACTTTGTTATTGAGCCAATTGATAAACATTTATATATAATTCAGTGTTCTAAAGCCTAGGCGCCGCATAAGAGCAAAGCGGAAGCAAAATGCCTCGTTTCGCGCTTTTTTGCTCTTTTTCATTTTTTTAAAATTTTTTTTCACGCCTAAGCATGCCTACCGTGCAGTTTTTTTACACTTTATGCTTTTTAACGATTTTTATGCATTTCAACGCTTTTTATGCTTTTTTCCCTTCAATTATTAAATAATTTTTAGATTGATTTAAAAATTTAAAATAATATTAAAATAAGAACACACTTTTTACGTTTTTTAAGGCTTTGCCTAAGCTTGCCTAGGCCGAACTCGACCTCCACGCTTCGCTACACTTTATGTTTTTTAGAACATTGATATATATTTAGCATTGAAACCCTACTGATGAAATAATTACTATGATATACAAGATAGATATGATATAACAAATACACTGCTAGTATGCTCGCGTGACAATGGCTTTATCCATGTGTCGACAAACTGATTTAAGTTTGACACATGAGATGATGGGAACCTTGTTGAACCTTGTCAAATGATGATGCACTTCATGAGTGAGTCAAGCACAAATTACTAGAGAGATAAGTGGCACCAACAATTTCGCAAAAGATTATGGGCTGACTAAGGAGTCGGACATTTAATTTTATAGTAAGTGAAGAACAAAAATAATGAAACTTCTTTGTGTGTGTGTGAAAGTAAGCCACCATGACCCAGTACTAACCTTAGAATGAGCAATTAATTCATGATATGGGATTATGTCCAATATAAAGGACTATTAAGAACTTGCAGATGTCGTGTTGTATATCGTTATTGCAACTCAATGATCGTTGAAGGGGCAAGGACAAGAGTGAACTATGTCTAAGAATATGACCATGATGTAGTGCATACATTCCGGTAATCCATACTATGAAGGTGTATAAACTAAGCATAAAAGTGCAAGACATACAGATAAAAAGGTACTTTAATCGCTTGACTTTGAGAAAAATGGCCATTTTTCTAAATTTAGTGCGGCAAACATTTTCACTTCTCTTTAGATAAAATCCTTTTATTTTATGTGAATTAGCACAATTAGTGATGTGATCCAAGAAATGCAAAAAACTTACAAAGATGATGTGATCCAAGAAAGACAACAAACTTTCAAAGATCCGGCTCAACTTTAAGAGAAACCAAAGACAAGATCAAGAGTTACGGAGGAGCAAGGAGGCTATGGAATGAGTTGTCCAAAATGCCGAGGNTTACATGTTGGACATGAAGGTGGAATCAAGTTGGGTGCGTTGAATTCAATATTTGGAAGATATATGAAAAAACGTGTAGCGTGGATGGAAATGTGCATAACTTTCAGCTTGGTTGTCTGATTTCCGTCAATGAGTACAATCCGAAAACGACACGAAATTTTGCACAAGAAAAAAAGGTTTCAAAATTAAAGGTATGCGACCACAATGCGACCGCATAGACCAATTGGACGAGAATTTTTCCAAATTTCGCGTAATCTTCTATTATGTTAAAACTCTATTCTTGGTATCTTTTGTAATCTTTTAAACTTTATTTCCATTTAGACTGCGGTTTAGATGAGTTCCATATAAATATGACCTATTATTTCATTGAAAGAAACACATTATTGAGAATTATTTTGTAAGGTAAATTTGTTTGCAATCCATTGTTCTTTATTGGACAATTTGTGAACTTATCAAGAATTTTTTTTTTGGTGTTCAAATATACCGGGTGAGATTCTCAAATATTCAATCAAAATGGTAAACATTCGTTTACGTTTTGTTCGTTATTTTGATTCGTTATTTTCGAATCAAATCCAAAACTTTGATTATTCTGGCTATCTTAGGTTCGATTTCAATCTAATCGTAGATTTCATAGTTCTTTGTTACATGGGTTCACACAGTTGGTATCAGATCTTAGATTCCAAAATCAAGGTTATATCTTTTTCCATTTTTTCTGTTTGTGTCTTTATTTCCTATTTTTAGCATTCTAAGTGTTCTTATTTTTTAGTCTTTGATTCATAATTTTTGGGTAAAAAATCCAAAAATTATTTTTGTGTCCAAATCAACATCTATTTTCTTCCTTGGTATCAATGTTGAATTCTGAGTAAAAAAAAAGAAGTATGTTTGTTATTATTTATCTCAGAAATTGTCGTCTAATTACATTTTCTATTGTATAAAATTCAAGAACCATTTTCTTGAATTCAAATTCCATCCCAATTATCCAATTCAATTCCTTTTTTTCTTGAGTCTTCAAAATTTTCAACATCTCACACAAAACCCGGTTTGAATTCTATGGAATAATCCCTGGTTGAGTTTGAATCTATCATTTGAAGCACTTGGGCGAAAGCATTGAGTGGAAAAAGGCAAATGGTAAGATCAATGGAGGGAAAAAGCCAAATTGAGTGATACATGAGTGTACATTTGTTAGGTAGAAATAAATCTTATAATTTAGGATGTTTAATAGGGATGGATCAACACCAGGCCGAAACAACAACCAAACCAACATGTCGGATGAGATGATACGTAGGTTTGAACGGTTATTTGAATATGTGCAGGATATGTTGGATAGATAAGACACAAAGCTTGCCTATTTGCATAGGGGAGTTCCAAATATACGGAGACAGAGTAGGCATGAGCCTAGGATGGAGGTACGTGAAGAATATGAATATGGGAGTGATGAGGATGAGGAATCTATAATCGAGTTTGAAACACGTGTGATGAGAAATAGAGGAGTTAGGCTTGTACGAAGCGATAGAAACTTGGTTGGAGATGAAGTAGATGGGAATATGGACAACATAAAAATGTCCATTTAACCATTCAAAGGAAGTAGTGATCAGGAGACTTACTTGGAGTGAGAGAAAAATGTTGAATTGATATTTGACTACCATAACTATTTAGAGGAGAAGAAGGTGAAGATAGTGGTACTTGAATTCACCGACTATGCATCACTTGGTGGGATCAAGTAGTGACAACGAGGAGGATAAATAGGGAATGGCCGATCAATACATGGAAGACTTGAAAGCTATCATGCGGAAGATGTTGTACCTAATCACTACTACCGAGAGCTTCATAAAAAAACTACAAAGCCTCTACCAAGGATCAAAGAGTGTGGAGGACTATCA
>CAIGRP010058842.1:0-11990 GCA_903798385.1 Fraxinus cuspidata | reverse complement strand
TCTAAAAATTCGTCATCTGATGGTGTATTTGTGAAATTGATATTAAGATCATACCTGATCTTTAGAACTTTCATCTTTCAGAGTTAGAGTTTCTCCAAGGGCGTGGGATGCTTGATCTCCAAGACTACTACGATCTGGAATCAAAATTGTTTTAGGTATCTTATCAGCAGGCTTAAAGCTGAAAGAAAACTTTGTTGAGTGAACTATAATTTTAATTTTCTTAATACATCTTTCATTTCAAATGTTTAGTTCCCTCTTTCGAGAAATTTCTTCAAGAATGATATTTGGAGGGTTTGACCATTTGGCTATGACCATGTTCGTTTGTCTTGAAGCCAGATCGAGAACAAAGTCATGACTTTCACTTGAAGATAAAATTTGTACTTGAACCTTGATCAGGATTGGCAACACTTTTCTTTCCACCAACCTTAGGACTCTACATCAACATTTTGGTGTGTGTTCCTCATATACTTTGAAATATGAAATATAGATCAACGTATCGTCTAAGTCAAAGACAAAAAAACGCGATACATGCCGCCTACACTGGGAGCAATGTCCAACTTTCTTGGTGAATCGGGAAGTTTTTGCCTAAAGTCATGTTGTCTCACAAATCTATGAAGATTATATGCCTTAAGAATGAAAGGTGAGCTTCCTCGGCAATAGGATACAAATACAAATTGAATAATCATCATAAATTATAAGGTGTATATAGACCTTTGTTGGTCATCAACTCGTACATCGGGATTAGACAATTAGGGAAATTGATTCCAACAAAAGTCATTAACATCAATCATTCCACGTATAAAGTCCCGACAATCAACAACATTTTTTCTCCCAAGATTGGAAAGCATTCAAAGTACTAGCATATCTTCAGATTATGGGATGGGAATAACTCTTGTCCACTTGAGCATAAATACATCGGATAAAACAAGTTGCAGCCCAAGCATAAAGAAAATGTCCAAGAAATGAATGTGAAATCGGACCAAGGTCATGGCCTGACTGGTGGTTTGATGTTCGTGTAAGTCTTCTATAAATGCTTGCTAATATGGGATGAACTAGGCTATAAGTGTATCTGCGTGCCTCCTAGAAGATGTTTTAAAAGTTCAAACTCTTACACATTACTCACCAAATGGAATAACGAAACGACAAAGCCACATGGAGAGATAAGGCTGTTATTTCTAACTCATGTTCATCTTCCACAGACAAAGATATTGACAAATCGCTCCAGTGACTTCGATCCCTACGAGAAATATCTCTTGACTTGTCTAAAACTACGGGCCTCTGTATTTCATTTGATGCCATTTGATGATACCCCTTGAATGTGTTTAGATACATGGTATTCGTATAATTTTATTTTGTCAAGGATACTGGGCACAACCATTCTCATGAAACCAAAAATCAATTCAATCTTCATGACAAACGCAATCAGATTCAGTCGCATAGGCAATCAATGCAAAAACAACAAAGAGGTACAGACAAGACTTGGGAAGATAATTTTTCAACTCTAAAAGGCTTGGGACTACTTTTTCATAATAACGACTCATGACTGAAAGTCCACTTATCTCACGCGTGTCCCATAGAGAAATGTCAATTTCACCACTTGTAGTCACAAAGGTGTTGATTTCTGGATACCAAACCTCATAAAGAGCTCTGTAAATAGAGTTTAAAAGCTGATAATCTTTTGTAACAGGGTTGACTGTTGAAGCTAACTCAGGAAGATGAGGTAGAAGACATAAAAATGGAAGATGACTGCTGGAGCAGTTAGACTTAATAGCCTAAATTCTCATAACATTTACTAATGTCAGAAGAAGGATATGACTGCTGGGCATATGCAACTTCGACAAAGACTCAAAAATGTTAGAAGAATGATATGTCGTTGGATTATGGATTCTCAATTTAAGTTCATCACGTGTACCAAGGACACAGTACTTCACATCAGTGTCTTCAAAATGAAGGTAACTCTTGTCTTAATTCTTAAGTCCAACAATTTCGTATATATTAGAATACACTTTATTATTAGAGCTTGTCTCAGCCATTCCCAAAAAAAATCAGTAAACAATATATATATATATATATATATATAGTATCTTGGTTGGTCGAAGTAACCAGTCATTGATCCTCAACACAAAGTGTCTTAGACAATCGAAGGAGTTGGTACTTATTCCCCAACACAGTGCCCTGGACGATCGAGCCAGTCATTGGTTCTCAGCACAAAGTGTCTTGGACAATCGAAGAAGACGGTCCTTGATCTCCAACACAAAGTGCATTGGACGGTCGAAGGAACCGGTCCTTGGTCCTCAACACAAAGTGTCTTAGACGGTCGAAAGAGTCAGTCATTGGTCCTCAACACAAAATACCTTGAACGGTCAAAGAAAATGATGATTAGCCCTCAACACAAAGTATCTTGGAAGTGATAATCCTTAGTCCTCAATGTGCATGAAAATGTTTGAAATTTTGAGTCTGGTCATGAGCAAATATTTTTGAACTCCTAAAATAATTAAAGCACGAAAATTTAATCTCTACTAGAAGAAACCTCAAAATTCTTGACTTGCTTCAAAAGTTGAATTCTTGAAAAAAAAAATGATGAATATTAATTTCAATTTTATTAAAACAACCATACTAGAAAGGAATTAATAAAAAAAAATCAACAAAAAAGAAAGAAAGTCAAAATTAAAAATAGAGAGAAAATAAAAGAAAAGTGAAAAGTTACGTAAAAAAAAAAAGAAGAAGAAACTAAGCAAAAATCACAAATATTTATAATATAAAAAATGGGGAGGGAAAGAAAGATAGAGTTGCAAAGTTACAAGTCGATCTACTTGTTTTCAAATCTCATGACTTATTTATATAAATAGATGGATATCGGGTTTAAATTCAAGTCCAACTTAACATCAAAGATAGGAGGCCATTCAAAATCAAATTAATTATCGATTTTGTATAAAGATAAATAAATAAATAAATAAAATCAACTTTAAATTGTAGATTTATTAATTTATTTTTCATGATAAATAAATAAATCTTGAGATGACATTTGTAGACATAAAATAAATAATTAATGAACTGTGCCGATTTAAATAATTAGTCCAATTAAGTTTATTAAATTAAAGTCTATTAAGACCCATTCACTTTTTCAAAATTCATAATTACTCAATTATTCCTTTTAATTAAAGATAATTGAACACTTACCAAATTGATTACTAATTCCCCTATAAGTAGGACCGAAGGTCCATAAAATTTCACAAGTGAAAATGCAAAAGAAAATCACAAAGTGTTGAAGAAATTTCAAAGTCGGGTGAAGAGGGAAAATCCTCTCAAACCTAAATTCGGCAAACACTTAAAAATCAAAATCATTTTCAAATCAAGCAAGTCAAAATCAAGTCCAAGAAGTTCAAAATCTTCTTCAAATCAAATCAAATTCAAGTCTAAGTCCCAAAATGCAAATCCAAGCCCCGATATCCAAATGCTGAGCAAGCAAAGTTCTCAACAAGTCAAATTTTCAACAAATCTCGAAGTCGGAGATTCCAATCACATGGCACTTCGTCTTCATACATTCAGATCATTAATTAAAGGATCTTACAGTTCTGTAATTACAAGATGATTAACATTCACTTTTATTTCTCAAAAATACAATTTGTAACAATTTCTTCATTTTAATACACGAAATTAGTTGGACAATCCCTATTAGATTTTAATCAGGGAAAGAAAGCCAACATAAGAGTTCAAAGGATAAGGGCGTGAACCTACTCTAATATCTCAAAAAGATGAGCAACTAACCCTTCCACACTGCCCTGACCAGGTGCCGTAAAAAGGTCGAAGGGAGCCCAAAGAAATGAAATATAGACAATTTTAAAGGACAAAACCCTGTCCTTTGGTTAAGTGCATGATTGTGATTCAATTTCTGATCCCAGCCTTCATACGGTTCCCAACTAAGACACGACGCAGATTATTTAATAAACGATTCACAACCTGTGTTTGCCTTCCGTCTGGGGATAGTATGAACTACTAAAATTAAAAGGAATTATTACACGTACGCCACAGAAACCACCAAAAGTGAGTAACATGCCAGATATCCCTGTCCGAGACAATAGACGAAGGCAAACCGTGCAACCTGTAAACCTCCTTGAAAAATAGCGATGCCCACCTGAACGACATCTGATGTCTTCTTATATGGAATGAAATGGACCAGCTTACTGAACCGATCTACAAGAACAAATACAGAATCTTTGCCACGCTAAGTGCTATGCAATCCAACAATGAAATCCATGCTAATAGCTGTCTATGGCTGGTCTGGAATGGGAAGCAACCAGAAATAGAAGTCTGTTCCTTGGCCAACTGACAAACCAAACATCAAGTGATGAGGCATGACACCTCATGCCTAAGAGAATGGCAGATAAATCATCAAGACACCAAAGAGAAGGAGCGGGCTCCGCGAATATGGCCTTCACTGTATGCCTCAGCTATAATATTTTGCCTCAAGCTATAATTAGGAATACAAAGCTGGAGGCCTCGATAAAGAAATCCAAAACACGCCCAAAAATTATATCAGAATTATATTCAGCAAAAGAATCAAAGCCGGTTGTCTCGAGAGAAAGAGCGGATAACAAGGCATAGCGTAGACTGAGAGCAGCAGCATCCCAATTCTTTACTAAGACTCGTGCTTAATTACAGAAGTAAACGGCTATACTTATCATGACGAGTAGTAATATGGATTTAAGTCAAGTATTGTTCCCTCAAATACTATGTTATTAACTATCAATTTCATTTAAACTAGCTTCAATTTAAACTAACATAAAAACCAATTAATGAGTTATTAAGTGGATATAAACTAAAATGTATAATAAATTCTAGCTAACACAATCAAGACTAGAACATTTGCAAAAGATTTGATGGGATTGAGTTGTTAGAAATTTCGATTTCACCCAGATCAATTTAAGTTTATCTTCATTCAACATACTAGAGCCCTACTTGTGCATGTTAAAAATCGAATTATCAAATTTAACTATTAATATCTCTCGAGCAATTATTCCTATTTACATGCACAAACTTACCATATTTTTATATAAATTTCGATACAAATAAATGCATTAAATTATACAAATTCACTTTAAAGATTGCAGAACGTATAAGAGTATATATCGGTCTCTTATCAAACCTATATGACTTATTGCACGAGCTAACATATATATCACCTCTTAATATCAGCACAGTCCTTAAATTCGTTGACCGGTGATCAAGCAATTATATTAAATAAGCACAAAATAAACCATTATCACAATACAAATATGGACATGAAGTCTTTGAATTTAATAAACACAAATGACTTGAGCTATATCATTCATCCTAAAATATAGAAAATTTGCCGCTCCTAACGGCGGAAAAATTTGAAGAAAGACATAAAAACGTCAGGTTTAACTTGCTGATGACTGACAATGATCAGCAAAATTGTTGGTGTGCAGAGCAATGTTGTGGAAATTCACCATCCCTTACCTCAAATTATTGTCAAGAATCCATCAAAAAAAAACCCTCCATGAGGCGAAAATTAATCAAGAAAAATAACTTCAAAAATCTTTTTGCTTATATCATTTCAAATTGATCTGTACACGCATGCTATTAAACTAGACACTCTGTATTTCACAAGGATCCCAAAAATTGAAACTAACGAACTTGTAGCCACTGCATCTACTCTGCACAACAGAAAAACAAGTTCTGTTATCAACTTAGGATACTTCAAGGACATACTCCACCCAGTAGTGGACAAAACTAGACAGTTTAATGAAATGTCCCGAGTGAACTTGTATTGATTTAACAGATTGAGGCCATGTTGCTCCAACTCATGCTTGGAAAATCATAATTGAAATTGAAATTAAGTTCTCTTTCCAAATCAACGCTATAATCATCAGAAGACAGCACAAATGGGATATGATCTTGAGGTCCATCACAGAAGCTTCCTCCATTCTCATCATCACCACCCAGATGCAGCAAGTTTTTCGTGTTTTCTCTGTCTACATTTTCATCTTCCGTGAAATTCGAGTTCTTTTGAACCAGAGCTCTAAACATGGAAGAACGGAGAAGAAGATCGACTGCTGTTGGAGAAGATGATTTTCTGCACAAATTAACCGGGATTTTTTGTTCGAAACTTTCTTGCTTGATTAGGATATCTGCACTGAAATCTCTTTTTTGTAACATGGAGGGATGCATCTTCTTGTCATTCATAGGATTTGGCTTTTGTTCTTGAGCAGGAATTGAGGTGTTGGATTCTGGTTTCAGCCATCTAATGTAAGTATTCAAATCAAAGTTTGTGATAGCATTGATTCCTCTATATTCAATTGCTGCAATATCATAAGCACGAGCTGCCTCTTCTTGGGTACCTGTAAATGAATTTAATTGGATAATTAGATGCATGTCTGTGCAAACTACAGCATTGCTTGACAAGATGCTAGTGACTTCAAACAAGGCCGGCTCTAGATCTTCACAAGTGAATAAGTAGAATAAATTAGGCACTCGAAAGAACAGCGTTGAAGGTGCCCGGCTCGTAAAAAGTCAAGCACTGGACAGGCACCCGGCTTTTGAAGGCAGGTCATTCCAAACTCATAAAACGATCCACAGTTATACTGGGCCTTTCTTAAACAGGCTCAGCTGTTTTGACACCACGACTAGATGTAAATCATGTAAAAGTCATGACTTCCATGTCATTTGATGTCAAATTATTTAGAATCGTGCTACAGTACCAGAGAAGTTGACATGATCCTTGGCATAATGCCGCATAGCATTCTATTATTAAACTATTTAAAACACGGGAACTTTTCCATCCAATCATATTTTGTCAACACTCATTATATCAAGACATCTGTTAACATCTTTCTGGCAAAGTCGCTTTACCCAATTCTTTAAACTTCCATGAAAAGCTAACAAATCCCAACAGTTTGATTAGTGATGACTTACTGTAAGTTCCAAGATAGAGGTACTGATTTCCAAAAACTCTCCCAATCCTTGCTTCCCATCTTCCATTGTGACGGTGTCTGCTAGCATATGGTAAGTAGCTTGTTCAGAATTATCTTCTATAATCAATTTAAAAGATATTAATTATCATGATTTTCTGGATAACAATATACCTTGCAACTCCTCTGTACTTTGATACACCTCTTGAGAATCCGCTGCTCTTTCTGCGGTCCAGAAAATAAACATTAGGTATTCTTTTGTCAATTTGAACATGAGTCACTTTTTTGATTAAATACATCAAATAAGATTCTGAAATCTTACCTTCTTAATGAGGCTAGGTACTCCTCTTTTGTGACAGTTTGCATGATTTCGATGTCTTTCTCATAATCAGAGATCTGCAGAAAATGTGGAAAGAAGGTGTTTCATGTCCATATTTAGTCGGCCTAATAATCCCACATGTATAAAGTTTTCTTTTAGGGTTCCTGTTTTGGTGTTTGCAAGAGTGTTAGACATGTTCAAGTTGACATAGCTCTCATATTGAGTGTAAACCGCTATAAATGTGGGTAAACTATGCTCGTTTTCTCATTACCTTTCTCTTTAATATTACTCTGGAAAGGAAGGATTAGTACTTGATCCATAAATATATATGACACGAATATCATACCGGAAAATTGGTAAAAGTTGCTATCCCCCAATATTTCAATGCAGCTAAATCATATGCTCTTGCAGCAGCTTCCTCATCATCATAAGCTCCTGAGAATTTGGTCAAATGAAGGCTTCAGTTTATGCTTTCAGAAAGTCGAAACTAAACAGGCTTTAACGTGCATATTCAGTACACCGAGCATATTTTACAATATAATCTTTAGCGAATTATTACTCACCAAGATAAACTGTCCATTATTGAAGTCCATTTCAGAGTGCAATCCATGAAACAAAACACAAGATATGATATCAGCACTAACATTCTGTCCAATAATAGCTGAAAGCAATTTTTTCTAAATCTTGGCTAATTACCTTGTTTCCCCTTCTTCTTCCGAGTTACGTTCCAGGAGAGTTTATCCCACAAGTGTGATTCGTATCGACCAGTCCACCGATGCTTGCTGACACCTCGAAATCTAGAACTTCTTTTTACAGTTGTTGGAGCAGATGTTAGATCTACTACATTTTGTGTATCTCTTTTTCTACGCTTAACACGACGCCTCACTTCAGGCACCTCGCCATCTTCCATGCACATAAGATGCCTCCCAAGATTCTCTTCACTCATTAGCATTGTCATTGCCATGTAAAAGAGTATTTGTTGGCAGATGCTGAATTTACTTCTCTAAGAAGGAATTTACATGCATGTGTGTATATATAGTCTTTATTCTTTGTTTGGACTTATTATGTTTTGTTTTTATTTCTTTCCAACTCTTTTAAAAGCAGACACAAAGGGCGATAGTTACAATTATTCGAGGCGAGCTCAAGACAAATAAATTATTTTTGTACTTTACCAACATTGGAACCAAGATTCGGACTATGCTGTGATAATTTGTTGTTGAATTGTTAATTTCAAAGAGAATCTTTGGATTCCTTTGGCCTTTTATGGTACAAGCCTAGGACATCACGAAGCTAGTGAATACTTCAATGTTGATGAGTAAACTAATCCAGGCTCGGCTTTATTGTGGACTGGCCCATTTGAGAGGTCGATTGTACTGGGAACAGTTATCAGGCCTGTGGCCCGAATGAGCAACAGAACTGTGTCAGTTTCAATAGTCCTGCGTGAGGTCACCTTGATCTATGGTGCATTCTAAGACCATTTCAGCCTAAAAGAAGAAATTTTATGTATAACGTAGGAGTTTTGCTACACGTAAACCATTGTTTACCACTTCGTTTACCACCAAAAACACAGTTGATCCAACTTCACTAAACTCTTGCCATATAGTTATATGTAACCCAAGGTGTACAAGCACCCTGTACAAATAGTTTTTTCCTATTGTAAAAGGTCTTTCTTACGTGGACTAGCTTCCATTCGGAGGACAATAATCATATCACAATGAGTAAACCTTCTTCGGTTGTTTCTTGTTGATCCTTTGACAGAGTTTCGATTAACAAGTCGATCCAACCAGCTTTACACCTCTATATCAGTGTAATATGACAAAACCTTTAACTGAATGGTTCAAAATCTGTTATGACAAAATTTCTTATTAACTTTCATATTCATGATTCGCCTTGCTTCTTATGCAAAAGAAGCTAGTTTGTATTGACACTATACTCTTCGTACCATCTATAAAAAAAAGGCCAAAAGAAGCATGTTTTAGCTTTTAAGCTAAGCCGAACGTGGTCTAAATGCCCTTAAAAGAGTATCGCTCTTTGCATGGCATAAACACGGGTAAATAAAACTGGAAGTTAAGTCCCCGCAGATGATATCCACCCCATAAGCTCACGTAAAGTATAATCATATTCTCCCATTTTATGAACTAAATTAATATTTAAGATTAATAGTGAAAGTGTGAGCCCATTTTGTGCATGATTTTTTTTTTTTCGTATTTAGATAATGTTTCTTGCATTCCTATTCAATATAGCATACAGTCGTAAAGGAGCGAAAATAAATATTTGAAACTGCACAATGACTAACATAAGACCCTTGGAAACAATCACAAAATAGCATTTATCGCAAGGAATATGATTTGGATTCAATTAACAGTAATATGTAACAATTGCATTTATTTTTCATTATTGGATTGTTCCAATTACTAATGTAATTTAAGCAGCAATTTTGGTGTCTTCCCTGTGCTTGACGATTTTTTTTTCTCAAGCAGCAAAATTTGTATTAGTTTTTTGAAACTATATATATATATAGAGTAATGATCTCCTAAGCACCATGTTTAGGTGGCACACTACATTAGTGGGTAGTTTGTTTGCCACCTAAGCATGGTGTTTAGCATAAATTAAGTCCGGTGCTTAGGAGTCAAATTCATATATATATATATATATATATATATATATCCCTTTCATCAAATGTTTATATACTGAATTCGATATGCTCTATGAATTCATTATTAATTAGTGCATACTTTGCATATATACCACTTGCACTTAGATAACTAAGATAAAGGAATAATTTTTTTAACTACACATCTATTAAGTTATAGCCTCCAAAAGATTTTAATGTTATATTATCATCCAAGAAGCTCAAACGAGCAATTCAATCCCCACCTCACGATGCTTAAATGTGAAAACAACTTCCAACTTACAAGATTTAGTACTACTCCTCTTAATATGATTGAATCAATGTACTCTTACATCCCACAATACGTGCATGCCAATCCAATCGAACCAGATTTTGACTCTCGGTTTCAACTTGTTCTGAGTCTAGTTTTCAGGAGTCGATCCGATCGAACTAGAGTCAGAAAAATCAAGTTCTTGAATGCTATGTTGCCAAAGCGTTGAGCCAAATCCAATACTTGTTTTGATCAAAACGGTATAATTTTGAGTTGGGTCTGTTTGCCATTGATTTACGATTTAGGTATCATCAATACTTAATTTCTAATGAAAATAAACCAAATCCACATAAGCATTCGGAAAAAACGATGAACAAGAAAAATTAGGTGCTTGAACAGTGAACACTGTGTTGCCAATTCGTCGATCCACAAATCCAATAATTGTTTCGATCAAATTCGATGAAATTGCGACTTCAGACAGTCGTATATTACTTGCTACTGGAAAAAAATCACATCAAAATTTTATGCCTAAGAAAATATACTGCGATGCTAGACAATGCAATCTGCAGTATCCTTTTAAAGAACATATATGTTGCACTGGTATGCCTCGTGTGCCAGTCTCAAGGGATGGAAATACCCAAAAATTCGATTGTTCTCACGAAATTTTTCTCGACAGATTCTTCAATCCACATCCAACACATTTAAGAATCACAGTCCTAGTCGATGGATCAGGCTTAATAACAAACTTAACGCCTAGAAAATCTCTGATGTGCCTAAGCACTTCAATTCCATATGGCGCAAGCTGTCCAACGCGAACCTTTGAAACATCTTGGGGACATAGTGCACAGAGAATAAACAACAAACCCTGCAAAATAAAGGGAAAATACTACCTTCCGTTACAACATAAATTTGGAAAGCACCCACCTCGTTTATGTGTTTATGGATATGAAATGTTAAAACATTATTCAGAATCCGGTAATCTTGTTGTATTAGTGTCATGTTAGAAAACTTGGATGTGTAGGAGTAAAATACGTATTCCATACCGATCAAAAAAAAAATACGTATTCCATATTTTGAGCAAAGCTAATTTTTTAATTTAAGCACCTCAGGATACATACAAATGATATAAAAGCAACCAAGTTTTTGCATAAGATAAACTTGACCATTGCCTGATATATGATCAATCCCAACAAATCTAATAGACAACAGACAAATCAAAGTTAACGACGTTAAGGAGTAGCAAGTTTTATTAACAAACCTGATGAGTTGAATCGACCACGCCACCTTGTTCAATCTCCCCGAGTAACGTAGAGGCAATTTGCTCTCCAACATCCTCCGGTGGGCTCAATTCTTTATTCTCCTCGTCCTCAATTATACCATCTTCCTTTCCTGATGCATAAGAAATTGCAGTGTCGGCAGATACGAAGCAACCTGACGTGGTTTCAGCGACCAGTGTAATTCCATAACCGGGCGACCTGCAGTTGCAGTCAAAGATAAATGGGAGAAATTCTGATTAGCATTGCAGAAAAACGTTTCTATGGAGTTTTCCTTTTACAGTTTCTACATTTAAACTGTCACTTCATTATCGACTCAGAAAATCAACGTACTTTCCAGCTTGTAGGCCAGCTTTATGATCAGTAAATATGTATATATCTGGAAGCAAATGGTTCAAAATACCACGAGCAGCATGTCTCATGGTATTCTCAAACTGAACAGATACTCTGGTTGAGAAACTAATCCCTCTAATCCTCTTCACCATGCCTTCATCAATCCAGGAGATTGCCTGTATGATGTAAAAAGATATAAAATGAAGACAACTGACGTGCAAACACGGAGGGAGGGAGGGGGAGAGAGAGA
>CAIGRP010058833.1:0-12032 GCA_903798385.1 Fraxinus cuspidata | reverse complement strand
TCTGCTCCGCTAGACTACCTTCCACATTTTCTCGATTGTTTCGGGACGAAAGAAAATTTGATTACAATTTATGAAAAGCTTGCAACATAAAATTGAAATGCATTGGATACAACTTGATCATTGATTGCTTGAAAGCTAGAAATTACAATTCATGAAAGCAGTAAATTACAATGGCTAGTGTAGGGGGCGAACACTAGAAAGCTTGAAAGACTCAAACCCCCTATAATAGAGTTCTGAACAAAAAAATAAGCGACGGCAATAGACGTTTAAATGCCGATGAATCATACTAAAAAATTTTCTAATTTCCAACTATTTTACAATTGAATTAAAATATTTACAATGTGTGCGTCAATGGGCTTAAGTAAAGCTACGGTCNGAATCATACTAAAAAATTTTCTAATTTCCAACTATTTTACAATTGAATTAAAATATTTACAATGTGTGCGTCAATGGGCTTAAGTAAAGCTACGGTCCTTGACACACATGCTTTTTTCGAGCCGAGCCCGAGTCGGCGAGCTTTTTTGCCATCCCTATGAACCGGTCTATCCTGACATGGACCGACTATTTACCATAGTGATAAAACCCGGCCCGACCCCTTTGACCGGGCCGGACAGATTAAGTTGATAGAAATATACTTGACTCGGTCAAAATCCGATTTTGACCGTGTTAACCGGTGATTTACCCGGCCATGTTGACCGATTTGATTGGGTTTCAAAATTCTCTAACAAAAATTTTGGGTCCAAGAGAATTGAACATTGGACCTCTAAGAAAAATAGTATATTCTTCACCAGTTGAACTAAAGTACTTTAGTTGCACTTTTGTGTAATATTTTATATCCATCTAATAATTCATTTATAACTTTTATAAAAATATTCTTTTAAAAAACTTTGATCAAACATTTTACATTATTTTATGAACCTAAATAATTAGTGAAAAATAAATTAAAAATTTTAATTTTGCCCCTAAGAAAAATTTATACTTTATATTTTTTTTGTAGGTTTTTATACAATGACCCGCCGGTTGAACCACTAATCCATTGACCCGCTGCATTGTCTGGATCTGTGTTCAGGTCGAATCTGACAACTATGCTATTTACAATAGACCCATCCTGAACCGGTCTAAACCCGTTTCTGTCTAATTTTTGACGGTTCAAGTGAGTCGTTCAACTCGTCTCGGACATGGGTGGCTCGGTCCGTCTTGACACCACGACGCGTACGGACCAATATATACTGCCTACAGGCTTCCACTGGCGGTAGCGCCGTCATTGTTTTCTTCTTTTTCGTTTTGTCGTTTAAATTGAAAGCTCCTACACCGCCTTCCAATCACTCTCCCCGTTTTTGCTGTACTCAGGAAGCAGTAAATTTAATCCTGGCTCTTATTTTCTACAATCAGAAATTTACAAGCGGTTTCAGTTATGCCCAAAGGTGTGCTTTTTATCTCTTTGTTTTATAATTATAATTGCATTCAGTGATCATACCTGTCCACAATAATTAATCTTTTATCCTAACGTGTTGTTGATCTCTGGTGGCGCTGCCAGAAATTCCGGGATTCTATTATGATGCAGAGAAGAACAGGTACTTCCCTTATAAGGGCCCAATTCCTGGTTCTTCTCGAAAGCCACCTTCTTCTTCTTCTTCTTCCAATCTATCGTCCAATAGCAAAAAGGTAATAATAATGACATGCTGTATTGAAAACTGCGCGCTTTTCTTTTCCCTTTTTTTTTCTTTTTAAAAAAATTGGGTTATGTTGAGTACAATGTTGTAATATAGAAGTGATTATACTAAAACAGGATGATTTCAAATTTTTATAGTTCTGGAACGTTTTCCTGCAAGTTCATCTTCTCTAGCTTGTTTGAATCCAGAATTCCATCACCCTTTCCCTTGGAAAGCTTCATTTGGTATTATAAGTTCCTTATAAAGTATAGGCATGTAGCTGAACTGCGGTTGTTAAGAAATAAACACGAATGACCTGTTACAGAAGCGGCGATCTAACAAGGCTTTATCTTCATGTATTTTTTTTGTATTTTGGTGCCGTGTCAGAAAAATATTGGAAACATGCACATTTATTATTGTATTGCACATTTATTAGAGTTTTGGTTTAGACTGTCTGCAATCTCTGGAGAACATGTTTCTCTGAGTTCTGCTTCGGAATTGTTGAATACATACTTTTGGGCTTTTGGAGGTGCCAAGGTAGCCATAGATTTCTGGAGGTGTGGAATGATAGCTGTAACATTGTTAATATTGCTTGAAGAACACTAGTGATTTTCAACTTTGCTATCCTACTGTTGAGTGGTGTTTCTGTCTTCATTTTCTGCAAAAACTCCATGCTTGGCTGGTCTGGATTTTTGGTGATTGAGGAGACATTTTCTATCACCGGTTGAAGACTCCTAAGTGTAGCCCATAGGTATGCTTGCTTGTTCTTCTTGGCGTGAGAAGACACTTTTCTCCTTTGTCACTTAGGACAACGTTTCTTTTGAAATGAACTCTTCCACAACTGTTGATTAGTGAACTAGTATTGACATTCTCTAAGCATAAGCCCTTTATTATGTGGTTCTCATATCCTGTGTGCATTTACGGTGTTAAAGCATTAGGTATACAAGTACAGGTTTAAAGATTTAGATTCAATAAAATTAAGTACGTTACTGATCCATTTATTTACTTATTTATTATTATTAGGCCTCCTCTATTTTTCAATGCATCTTTAATGATTGAAAAATTTGAACACGCAGTTCCATTACGCTCATCGGTGCTTTTAGTTATATCGATTGAAGTTTTGCTGCTATAAATACTGGTTTCATTTTCATACTTGCATTCTAAGAAGCTTGGTTGTTCTTAACAAATTTGCAGATTGATGGGGTATGTAAATGCATGAAACTGAGAATAGATAAGCTGCTTCAGGCTCGGGAGGTTTGCGGGAACATAATCTCTTCCACCAAAGGAAAATTTAACTTTCAAATGGAATACCAAATGAGACAAGCATCACAACCTTCGGTAATAGTTCTCTTTTTTTCCATAATCTACCTATCACTATTTTTACATCTTAGCCAAGTTCCATTAAGTTCGGGATTTTTTAAGGTCCAACATTAGTCAGCAACTCCTTCACAAACCATTATCCCCACACATTCTCTGAACGCATCTTCCCATTTCAGTGTCAATTTATATCTCAGTTACAAATTAAATTGGTTTGAACACACTGGATTTTAGGTGTCGTCATTATGGTGTAATCAGAGTTTTTGATATTTACTGCAAGAGTGGAAGTCAGGGAATGGAGGTGTGGTGAAGTGAAAACTGATTTTCTCTATATTGAAACTTAAATTGAGCTTCAATTAAGTTTCATGAATGTTGTTAAGCCCATGAAACTTCATTATAGAGTTTATCTTATGAGAATGAACATTAATCTGCGCAATAAAAGAAAATGAGACATTCAATTTGGAATGGAAGGAACAATTGACCCTAGTTAGGTTAACTAAGAAAATCCAACCCTCCTAACATCAAGGCTAAAAATAGGATCTAAATTGCAATCAATCTATACAGCTTATTTACAGTAACAATGATGTCTACTATTCCAAATATTCATTGAATTTCCTTGATGTGAAGTCTCCTCTAATACAAGTTCTTGGAAGGAGAGGCCGGATCAACAAATTAATTGCATCTGTAATTTAATTCCAGAGGCTCCTATGCTGTTGACAACACTTCATTTGGACAGTTTTTGTAGTAGTTTTGCCAAAAATAGACTTATGCATAGAATGCTAGAGTGATGGTTTGAAACCAGGCACTTGTGAAATTCTTTTTAGTAACAATTCTGTCCTCTAAAATTAGATGCTGAGCCTCATGTGCTTAGCCCATAAGTATCCATGTATAACTTTGAGCACTTTTTCAGCGTCATTTTGTATTTTTACTAGTTATCAACATACAGCAATTAATGGCTGTAGCCATAGCCTAGTATATCTCCTCTGTGCTGAATTTGGACCATGTTAAGTACTGCAAATAAAGGGCCGTTTTGCTCTGAGACACACTTCTATTCACCACTACCCATCCTAGAGATTCTTATTCATAATGTACTTCTTACTGGTTCTGTTAGAAAATCTGCATGGATAAGCATGCATTATCTGATGCTATGGGAGGGGTCCTACACAGAAATCGTGTGGGGAAAGGCAAGTTGGAAGCGGGTTCCTATTTGTTAAAGATTAGGCTTTCCGTGAAATATTGGTAGGACAAAACAAACAGTACACTAACAAAGAAAGTCTTTGATCCTATTCATCTATTCTTTTGGCATATTTTGGTTCGAAAAACTTTTTCATTTTGTTTCTACATTTGGAAGCAAAATGCCCTTGTTACCGTAGTAACATTCAATCCAACTTTCTCTTTAAATAAGTGGTCATTGCACTCCTGCGCCTGCACACTCTTGATTGCGTGAATCTGAATCCTCCCTTAATTTTTCACTGACCAAGTATCGTACTCTACCTTTGCGGTGGCCCATCCTTGTCTGAATTCTCATCCATGAACTCATTGACTTCTTTCATTGCTGGAGTCGTGGAGTTTTTGGTTGGAGTAGAATTTCATAGAGAGGCATCGAACTTTGGAGGACGTGAATACCTAAGAGTGAAAAATTTGGTAGTTAGGCTCCATCATGATCACTGGATTAAGGCTGGCTGGGTAAGTGGAAGAGTCATTTGAGGTTTTGTATGATCAGAAACTTTTCATATGATTGAAAGGAAAATTCTGTAGGACTTCAATGAAACAAACACTTTATGGGACTGAAAGTCAGGTTACAAGGGCCAAAAAGGAATTATACCATAACCCGTAAAATTATGCCTGTTTATAATCTAATGCACTTGATACATTTTCTCTACACAAAAAAATCTGATGTCCACTCACTACTAATACTTTCTTAAACCAGAATGCTAAAATTCAATCATTTATTTCTTCCTCTTCACTCACTCTTTTATTTATATATAATTATGTGTTTAGATATTAAAATATCATGAAAATTTCTTCCTCCCTCTTCACTCACTTTTTTGTTCATATATAATTGTGTTTAGATATGGAAATATCACGAGACAGAAAGAATGGGCAATACTGCGCTGGAACATGTGGATGTCGATGTAACCTTGTCACACGGTCTAATCAAAAGAGAGATTCTGTTGGCCGGTGGTTCAAATAATTCATTGAAGTATGTTCTCTTTGCAAGCTGAAGATTGGATTATTTCCTTGGTTTTTCTTAATTGGGAACATTGTTTTAAAAAGCTGTCTGAGACTTTCACCTTGAGGTGCTCGTCACGCGCTATAATTAAACACTTGGAACCTTGTGGCATGAGTCCTGTCACACATATAGAGAATCTGGTAGTGGCAGGATCTGGCTACAATCAGCTGAGCAACACCACATTCAGTTTGTGGGCTTATTTTCCTACTTCCATTTGTGGGCTTTGAATGTTCTTTTTCCCGTTACCTAGTATAAGTAAATAATCTGCAATCTCTCTTTTAGTACATATTCCAAGAAATTAAATGCAGTGTATTAAAAATCATAAATTTATTGAATAAAATAATTTTGTAAATTTTCCAACAATATGCAAATTGTGGTTTGTGTTATACATCTTTCTAAAGTTTGATTAAACCAACCACTACTCCAAATCCAAATTTTATTTTTTTTGTTCTCATCAGGGTATCATTAGTTTTATGTTTCTCTTTGACCTTTGATCTTCTCACATTCTTCAGTGTCTTCTTTGGAGTTTCCAATCTATTTATCTGTTTGAAGTCGGTTGCTTTTGTAGTCTTGTACAAGTTGGAAAAGTTGGACGAGAATTTGATCCGCCCCAGAGCTACATGGCAGATTGTGTATGGCCTCTGAATGTTGGGCAGGGAGCAGAGCACAGGGATCTATCAAGACATATTTGGAGTTCTGACACAGCTATGACTTATATGCCATCTAATATATCTTGCATAAAGATGTTGAGAAGGCCTTCTTTTCCAATTGACGACACTGAGTCTAAACATATTTTGTATCCTTTCAGAAGTTCGTTATGCTTGTGCAAAATTGTGCCATCATGTTTGGCCATAACATTTTCTATATTTATAGTAAGAAGATCTGCCTGACAAGCAACCTTATTACGCTGAGAGGAGAAAAAAGAACTCTTTATTTGGAAGAAAAACTATCATATAATTTCTATACTAATTAGCTTATGTTTGAAGTTTGAATAAGCAAAAATAGAGAATCTGTCTCATATTGGAATGTGCAGTTACTTATTGCGTTAGAACATAGTTTCAGATTTGTCATATGGGTTTCTAAGTTGTATAATGCAGGTTTACTTGATTCCTACCTGTAGTTAAAACATCAGGCAATTTCAGATTCCTCTCCTTTCTTCTTATCTTGTTAGATTTTTCATTTATTAATTTGTCAAACTTTAACACAAGGAAACAGAATAACAACTCTGGGTTCTGATGGATCTGATGGATTAGTCTATCTTCTAGACTTAAGTAAACCACTTGATTTTAATTTAAACTTCCCCATACATAGGGAAGGATTTCGGGAGGTTGCTTCATTTAAACATACACTTTGGGCGGCTGACTGTGACTCTAATGGAAGACTAGCTGTGATTGGTTAGTTCTTTACCTTTCCTCTCTCATCTTATTTAAAACCTCTCTCATCTTATTTAAAAAAAAAAAAAAACTCACCTGAATTGATCTTGTGGAATATCCTTTTCAATCGGTCTTTTCATTATCCCCTTGCTAACCATCCGACTCAAGCGCAAGCTTTTTAACTGCTTTATGATTATGCTTAAATAAATCTTACACGATCTAGTTCTAGACATTTCCCTTTAAAGATTTGTTTAGAGAAATCACTCGTAATGATCCTGTAGATGCACATGTTCTGCATATCTAATATCTAGCATTTTATTGGTATAGGCACTGATACGGGAGCTGCATTACTAAATATGGAAACAGGAAGACCGAGATGGATTTATCGTTGTAAAAGTGATGTGTTATCCACACAGATTGATCACACGGTAACATCAGAAACTGCTTCCGATTTTATCAAGATGTAGTTCAGCCTTTGATGGTGGCGGTGGTTCTTAGAACATTGTCCGGTGTCTACTGACTTATCAAGACGCATTTTCATCTGCTTCTAAAACATTCCTTTTGTTCCAGGGAAACGTCATTCTTTGCGGATTAAGAAATGGAGCAATTGTGACTGTTGATGCTCGCCAGAAACAAGTGAGTTCATGACCAGACTTACCAGTCAGAACAAGAGAAGTATATATGTGATTCTGCAGAAAAGTGCCTTTCTGTGTGAGGGTGTTGAAGACTTGATCTTTTATAGTAAAAGATAGCTACAGAAATAGGATTTGGGTTTTCAAAGTGAATTTTCTTATTGCTTATAATTTTTAGTGTTTTGTCTTCAATTATATGACACCCCTATCACCCCCCCCCCCCCCCCCCTCCACAAACCAAAAAAAAAAGGAAGATGGAGAGATGTGGCAAACCAAAAACTTGGAAATGAAGACAGAGAAATGAAGGATCCATTTTGGAAGAATTATGGATTGACTACTATTATCCAGATTCAGTAAATAATGGATTATATATCTGAATGCAACATATTACAGAGAGCTGTGAAATGCCTGATTAACTGTTCTATTCCAAGAACCCAGTAACCTTCCAACATAAAATTTCGCTCCAGGGTTGTGTCATTGGTCTCTTTCGCAAGCCAACATTTGGAACTCTAGTTTTTGTTGTATTGGTTTTCCCTTGAAAGGAAGTTCCTGCAGTATTTTTCACCACTGGATTCCATGAAATACCTACATTAAGAGAATGTATTATACAAACATTGAACGTGGAGCTAATTGATTTGGTTCTCATTTATGCAGCTCAAGCGTAACACACATACCTCTTCTGCAATATCAATGCCTTCATCTGTTTGTTGGTTAGTGAACTCTTACAACGTCTAGTGTGCTTTCTTTTGTTTTCAATTAATTTTCTATGTACAATATTTTTTCTCTTGCTACTGTAGCTTGGCATCACTGAAGCTTTGTGATCAATACTTCTTGGCTAGCTCCATGGATGGATCGGTTAGTGTTATATAATGTTGGACATTGAACATGCTCATGCATTCAAATATTTCACTATGGTTGACATTTAGTGCACATGAATGTCTAGATCTCCTACCAAAGGTGATGGTAATTTCTTTATATTTTTCTCTATCCTGGGTAAATGAAATGTTGAAAGAATCTACTACTTGAAGACCTCCCTTGCTACCTTCCCCGAGAAAAAAGAAAATATAGAGAGAGTAAAACCTATAAATACTTGTTCTCCTGAATCACAGGTGTATGAAGTTCTGAAACTAGCCACGAATTCACTAGTCGCTAAAGATTATAACCATTAGTTGTTGAATATTATCTCTGATCACTATTAGAACACAAGATGGATTTATCTATATTATGTTAGAAATAGTGAATCTGTGTTTTCTCATTTTCTTTCTCAAATGGAATTGAAGCAAATAAGTATGAATTTTTTAGTTGGACATTTTTTGAATCCTTTAGAAAAGCTGATTATCTTCAACGTGTAAGGGTAACAATGGATTCATTTATTCTTATGGATATATCACTCATCACCAGCTCTACTCATAAAAGTGTTGTACCATCATCAGATGTCAGCTACATGGATTTTTTCTTCCGCTCTGGTCTACGTAACCTGGCCCAGTCATTAACCTTACCAAAGCACTAGCTAGAGGGTCAATGGTTCATGTGGCAGGTCATAGTTTCAACCAGTGGTCATTGTCGAATTAGAAGTTGTAAATAAAAAATATATATTTTTAAACTAAAATATGAGAAACAAATATAACGTGTTTAAAAGTTAAGACGTTTACAAGTAACGATAAATTTTATAAAGTAGCTTAGTAAATGAAAATATAAAAATCTCGTGTATTCTTTTTATCATTTTAAATTAAATGGTTTTATATTTTACTTTAAAAGATAGATCAGAATGCATCTATATATCTCTCTGTGTGTCTCGAAATATTTATAAACATTCGTTTCACATTGGCAGTATGATGTTTCTACTCTCCAAATATATTAAATATTAGCTTGATTATTCAATCTAAACATGCCTATAATTTTTTTAGAAGCTATTACTTGAACTATTTGAATTATAAAGAATATTGTTTTTAAGACAAAAATAAATGAACAAAATATTTTGTGTGTGATGATCATGGTTACTTAGAGAAAAATTGTCATAATTATTTGATTCCTTTTTCCTTCTGATCTGGGATATATATATATTAGAATAAAGTTTTATATATTTTGGAGTGGTTATATATCAAAGGAGAAATACTAGCTTAGTGGAAATAGGGTTACTTAGCCTATGTTTGGCCCCCATTTCGCCAAAAACTCATTTTTACCACATATTCTTCTATAAATTAATATTGCACTTAAATCGAAATTTTATCCTTATTTTTTAACCACACATTCTCCGAAAAAAATCACTATTCCAACATTCATTTTCCCTCAAATTTCATTAAAATGGAGCCCAAACAAGAGCTTAGTCAATCACAGTGTCTCAATTATGAGGCATTTGGATACTTTATAAACAGATTTGAGAAACAATTCCAGTTTTCTCATGAAACGCCCAATTTGACCTGTTCCGACAGTTTTTGACTGGTTTGATAAGCAACCAAACTAGATTTACGTACGAATGGTTTTCGACCTCAACCAGTCTGATTTCCAGAGCTATGGTATTACCAGTTAAAGTTGCTATAATCGGAATTGCAATGCTAACTTACTGCTAACTAACTTAGACTTAATTCTGTACTGCACTTTGCTACAATACTTCAAGAACCATTACCTACTTTTTGCTGCACTTGGGCACCGATATTTTGATTCAGCCTATTTTCAGGATGTCCCAAGGTGTGCAACATCCTTTGCTTATAACTTGAGATGCCTAGATGGTCACCATGTCCCTTGCAAATTTTTGAAAGACCCACAGCATGCTTTAGTCCAGTGGAATGCTCGTGTTTTGTGGGTGAGCTTGCGAGATGTGAAGTTCTGTGGAATTAGATGCATCAAAATATAAAATTACCAAATAGCTAGAGTTTCCCGATCAATGCAAAGTTCTAGCTACTATTGCACATAGCCTGTTCAGGTTTAAGTTCTAGCGACTATTGCACATAGCCTGTTCAGGTTTACATGTACAGTGAAACATCTATAAAATAATAATGTTGAGATTGAGAGAAATTATTATTTTAGAGGGTTATTAAATTATAGAGTATTTTATATTTTTATAACTTGTATTATATTTTCCACAATATAATATAGTGGTACTTAATACACCTATTAATGATGATTATGATCCAGATGATAGTTGTGTTTCATCAACTCTTTCTTCAAAAGAGGCATTTCAAGAAGTCATAACCTTAAATAATTACTTTGAATAAAATGAAAAAAATAATGCCAAATGTAATATGTAGCAAAAAATTAGGGAATAAAATGAAAAAAATAATGCCAAATGTAACATGTAGCAAAAAATTAGGGATGAAGTTGAGTTGAATTTGGGCGCAAAAGAAAAAACAAAAGACTTTAGATGCATTATTTGAAAAAGAGTCAAATTGAAGGAAATGTTGTCAAATTAAAAGTTTGTTAATTTGTATTAGTATGAACTTTTATGAATTTAAGCAGTCATTATTTTATATAACCTAAGGATGCCAAAAATATAATTATCTTGTGCATTTAGCGGGATTATTAATTTAGTACAGTGGCCCAAGTTGGGATCGAAGAATTTATTATTATAAAGCGAGATTATTAATTTATCGAACATTCATTTATCGATATGGTGTTGTAAATATATTAGGATGTTTTACTAATTAAAATGTTTGATATTTCTTGAGATCTTTTGTGGGTGTTGTGCACAACTTCTGTATTCTCAATTGATGCATCCCAGAAATGTCCTAAAATTCTTGCCTATCTACAACTACATCAAGATTTTGGATATAACTGACAACCTTATTTGCTATATACACATGGAGTTTATTATTTGTATTTTGAACAAAATGTAAATATTTATGTCTTTTAGATCAAGCTCTATGACCATCGTCTGACCCAAAGAGGGCCAATCCAATCTTATGATGGCAACGTAAATTCTCACACTCGCTTGGAACTTGGAGTTGATCCATCAGAGAAATTTGTCCTGTCAGGTTAAGATTAGTTTCGTGCATGCAATTCTTTCATTTTGACTGTTTGAAGTAATACTGATCCTCTGCCACTGCAGGCGGAGAGGACTGCTATCTAAGGTTATGGAATATTCAATCTGGTAAAATGCTCTTTCAGGAAAGATTCATGGAGTCCGTCCCCTCAGTTGTGTGCTGGCCAAGAATTGATGGTAATATCTCCTTTCTTACAATAGAACTCTCATATTTTATGTTCTATACTAATTTCTTGATAGGGGTTTTAGGAGAAGAAAAAGGAATGCAAAATCACAAATATTACGGGAAGGATCATTCTTCCGGTGCATGGCTTGGTTCGTATGATGGGATATTTTACTCAAGCTGGTTGTAATTAGCATTTACATTAGTATGATAGGTGGTGGGATACAAGACATCGAAGCTTGTTATTTGAGCTAAGCAGCTTTATGCAAGCCTGATGATCTTCTTGGTCTTTTCTTGTCAGCAGTAAAGAGATGTGAAGGATTTTAGGTCAACTTGTATTGCACTATAGGTTTGAGTTCAGATTTTCCCAATAAGAATACTTGTAAAAGAGCATAAAATGACTGTTCTTTGGTAAAGGACTTGCTGTAAAATGTATTTATTGTCACATTCTACATAAATTTTGGTATAATTATATTAATTAGAAGAGACATTTTATAACAACTCTGATTGCTTCTATACAGTGGCGGACCCAGCACCCGGCGAGCCCCAGCGGCCGCCCGTGCTGGGTCTGCCGGAATGGTTTTTATTTTTGGGGAATATATTTTGGATTATATATTTGTTAAATTCCTTTAATTTCATAAACTTCTTTTAGCTCAGTTGGCTAAGGCTCTTTTTTACACATG
>CAIGRP010058831.1:529-11767 GCA_903798385.1 Fraxinus cuspidata | reverse complement strand
GTGGGCACGGGCTGAGCCGACTCGACTCGATCCATTGCCACCCCTAGCTACGCATCATAACCTAAATGAACCCGAAAGTTTCAAGCCATCAATCAAAGGAGCCAAATATTCATTAATGATATGTGGCACATGTTTTAGATGATTTGGTCATGCTATTAGCATAGTCAATATCATAAATAATTGTTTCATGCAAATAGTTCATAAATTTTAATAAATAAGAGCTAATAAAGATACCTCTTTCGAGAGTACTACAAAGACATATTTTGACTTTTTCAAAAATTATAAAAATCTGCCCTGTTGTTTTTAATAACTAATTCTCTTATAAGTGAAAAAATAAATATGTACTTCTAATTTTAAATTTCATTTTATACTACATTTAAATATGTTTCCTTTCTTTGTTCCATATTCCATAAGATTTTTCTCTACCTATTTTTAATTAAATGGAATAATATTTTTTTTCTAAAAGAATCTGTCATTATAAATATTTTGTAACAATACTTAAAATAAGAAAATATTTTTATAATTTATTTATTTAAAGGTCTATAATTTTGCAAAAAAAACTATTGATAATAACTTGTTAAAATATTAATATATAAATTGGTAACAATGACAACAAGATAGAATTTTATTTTTTTATTTCATCTTCTCTTAAAAAAAACTTTGAATCAAATTTATTCTTTATATTAGAAATAAGAGTCACTTTTGACCCAAAATCTCATTGAGATGCAATAATTTTGTGCAAAATAAGAATTCAATTAACTTCTTTAGAATAAAATTTGTTGACCTTCAAATAGAGTGAGATCCAACTGTCAATATTTCTCAAAATTCCTCCCATCATGTATATGTTATATGTACAGTTAAGTATTCACGTTAGATTGCATATAATGTAGCTTTGAGGGGGTGCAACGATTGTGTGCACTTCGACGCTCAAGTCATATTATAAAGTACATTGGGAGTGAAAGAAACGCAATGAACATAAATATGGGTGCCGAGTTTTAGATCATACTTACATTTGAATAAGAGATGACTGAGTATTTATGTGTGGAGATCTTATTTGTCATGTTCAATTGTATGAATTCATAGCCATCATAGGCTTGCGATTTCCGTATCTTGAATATAGGTTGAAAATTGTGATTTGACTAGTTGTTGTCACGGTAAGCTATCACATCAATCAATTTTTGTGTAGTGCACTCTTTGTACAATTTGGTTGAGACAAGGCTTACAATTCGACCGATTGCCATGAATATATAATGGAATGCAAATGTGATGAATCGCCTCGAATAACAAGTAATATTCCAAGTAAAGCATGTAAAGACATGACCTAATTGCCTTAGAAGAAGCGTGTAGATGAGACAATATGAAGTGGAGTGATGACCTTGTGTGATATTTTACTTGTCTGGTTTCCATGTAGCGAGACACGTAGGTAGAGGCATAACGCAATAGCCTCCCCACGTCCAAAGTCTTCTTATTTATACGAGGCATTGGACTTCATGTTTCTAAAATTCAGAAAGTCTTCTTATTTATACGAGGCATTGGACTTCATGTTTCTAAATTCAATTTCGAAGAGGATGGTATAACTGGGGAAGTGACATGGTGATAAAGCGATGAACCACTTGCCGCAATTTTTAAATATTTATTTCGAAGTGACACTAAGGGAGTGTAAATAGTTCCTAAAGTCTAAGCATGAATATTAATATAAACAAAAAAAATAATAATAATAATAGACCAAGCTAGTGTACATACGTGATAAATCTGATGTGATGAATCTTAGGCGACGAGCTTATGTTTTGAGATGATTTTAATGGCAAGTGGAAAACTTCATGAGGCAACATAGAGAGATAGGACGCATGCAATAGTTAAACAGTTGCGTGTTTCCAAAGAATCAGGTGGCTACAGGCAATGATGGCTTAGGGAACTGGGATACACCTTTTATTCCGAGGTGACGAGCCCCTTTTGCGCGTAAATAGGAAGATTGCATCCCAACCTTTGATTTGAATTTCCACTATATGCCTCATCCTTTTCCAAAGTTCAGAGTGCAAAATAGATGAGTGGCCTAGATTATTTTATTTGAATTTCAACTATACGCCTCTTCTATAGTTCAGAGTGAAAAATAGATGAGTGGCCAAGATTAACTTATCATTTGATCTAACCAGTTATGGTTGAGATTGCATTTCCTATTAAAGGCCAAGTTTAATTTTAGAAACTTTGCGTTGCATTCTTGATGTTTTCAATTTCAAAGAGAGTTATGAAGTAAATACTATTCTGGTGAGGCCTTGCCTAGCTTCGGGTGTGTAATACCCTCATTTTTTTTATATATATTTTATTTCTTTTAAACAAAACAACAACAAATCTTTATCACCAAAATTTGCATCACACTCTAACAAGACTGTTGAAATTTATGAAACTTAATACATTAAAACTTGAAAACTTAATTACTTTATTGTCAAAATTTTCTATGTCAAATCATCAAGAAAATTAATAATGCCGAACATATCTTAATTCTTTGGGAATAATTCTTTAATACTAGATCTTAAATCTTAATTCTTGGTTCTTTTAGTTCTTGAATTTTTGATTTTGATTTGGGTTTCTTGTTCCATAATCTTTATTGTCTTGATCTTCGATTTAATTTCTCAAATCCTTCTTCTTGATTCGTGTTTTTTTTTTCAATCCTTATTTTTGATTGTGGGTTTTGGATATTCCTCTTCAATATGCTTTCTCTTGCATTCCCGTGTTGATGAGATGACACAAAAAATGAGAAGCTGTATATGACTTGGGGATCATAACTTTATTTATAGTTTTCACATGTATTTAGCTCATCGTCAAATACAATCATAATGAATCCGATTTCTACACATATAATTCGGTCCACACTTTATTTAGATGTCCGAAGTCCAATAATTTAATTCATTATTAGATCACTTAATTGAGCTTAACTTCAAGATAGTCGTATACGCAATTAATTTCATATGTAGATCCACATGATAAATTAATAAACCTAACAATTTTCTACTTGGACCACATATGTTACCTTTAACGTGTACAACCATATGACGTCAAGACTTTTGCTATCATAACCAAAATTATCTTCAAACAATCTCGTCCATTGATTATATCAATATAGGATTAAAGCATTATTCATTACAAATATCATAACTAAACCCTCAATAATCACGTATATCAGTATAATCAAATGACATAGATCAATATGGATATGTAGCATGGAAATAACATGTAATGTGATCCTAACATGCATATTTCCAACTGGTCATACCTTATTATTTAATGAGATCAACCATAAACTTTAATCATAGTGGATCTGAACTTAATACTTTATTTTCGAGATAAATCGAATATCCATGGATTAAAATATGTGTCTAAAACAGACAACATCCGAATACAAACTCTCATTAAATTGACATATCATCAAAAGATGCAACACTTATGTGAGTATTATGCTCATGAAAAACCTTGAGTGGTATCCATTTAGTAAATGGATCCATGATTATGGAGTGTTTCCTAATATGCTTTATAGAAATCTAACCACTCTGAATTTTTTCATTGACAACGAGGAACTTAATGACTATAAACTTTGACATCAATATTTAGTAAATGGATCCATGATTATGGAGTTTGTCATAATATACTTTATAGAAATCTAACCACTATAAATTATTTTTCTTGACAACTGGAAACTTAATGTCTATAAATATTGGCATCATCAGGCTTCTGTTGGAATACAAGGCTACTATTGTCACGGAATAAATAAAGAGGTCTTTCAAATCCATCTAAAATATGTAGCTTAGTGACAATAGTTTGCAGTCATATTTCATGATCAGAATTAGAATATTAAATGATCTCCAGTTGGTCTGATTTTCCTGAATGAGATCATGTAATCCTTAATTCTCTATAGATACTGAATAACCTAATGACTGCTTTCCAAATTTCCATCACAGAGTTAATTAAATATCTATCTAGCATTCCAACAATGAATGCTAAATCCAAATGTATGCAAACTTAAGCATACATAAAACTCCAAAGTACTGAAGCATCGGGAATTTCCTGTATTTCCTTTTCTTTAAATTCATCATTAGGGCATGGATTGAGATCAAATTTGTCTCCTTTATTTGTAGGGGTATCACTTGATTTTTATTCCCGCATCCTATATTTTTTTTAATAACCTTATCGATATATCTCTTTTGTGATAATCTAAAAATATATCGAGAATATGTATCTATATTCTTAATACAAAAAATGCGTCACCAAGATTTTTTCATTTCAAACTTTCATAACAAAAATTTCTTGGTTTCATGCAATAAACTTATATTATTACAGACAAACAGTATTTCATTGACATTCAATACAGAAATATGTTTACTCCCACTGAACTTGTGATACACACAATCATCAACTGAGTTCATCTCATAACCAAATGAGATAGTTATTTGATAAAGTTTGTGATACCATTACGAGAAATCAGCTTAAGTCCATAGATGAATTTATTTAATTTGTAAACCATCTAATGTAGCTTAAGATCAAAATGTGTCACAAATGTCATAATAATTCTAAAAGAGTCTTTAATAGAAATCAGAGAAAAAATTTCTTTAATATCAATGTCTTCCTTTTGAGTAAAACCATTTGCAACAAGAAGAGCCTCATATCTCTCCACATCATCTTTTGAATCTCTCTTGGTTTTAAATATCTAGTTACACAAAATGGGCTTCTCACCTTTAGACAATGAGATGAGTTCCCGAATGTCATTGTTACTTATAAAATTTATCTCTTTATGCATGGCCTCAATCTACTCTTAATAATTATTCATTTGCATGGCTTGATGAAAGTTGATTGATTATTTTTTCTTCCTTTAATCCATGTCATCCTTATTTTCTTGGCGAAATACTATAAAATCATCCGAAATTGTATGTCTCCTTTTTATAGTGGCTTTCCTTAATGTATTTTGTTCTTGAGGTTTTTGAGTTTGTTTTTTTTGGAACAATCTCTTGATTGTTTATATGAGATTTTGTAATATTTTCTTGATCCAAAATTGCTTATTGAACAAGATCTAGAGTAAGAATTTGTTCCTGGTCCAGATCATTTTTAATTGCAACACAAAAAATATATACATATTCTTCCTCCAAGATTAAATCCTTAATTTTATCCCCCCTATAAACTCTACATCCTCAAGGAATCGGATATTTTTATTTTAAAAATTGACTTAATAGTGAGATCTTTTAAAAAATTCGTAATCCTTTAACAATTGCTTTACTTTAAATTTTGTTGAGAATTTAAACTGTAGTCTTTAGCGCTTCTACCTAGAGAGATTCTGATGTATTGTAGGACGATTCCACATTCTTCTAGGAATTTAGCAAAAGACTTTGGACGTTGTTTTTCTAATCCTTCATATCTATCATAGTATTCACCATTATGGTAAGATTTCATTTTTAAAATTCTTTTACATAGTTATATTTCAACATAAGCTTTTATGCCTTGAATATGTTCAGTGTCTAAGATTTCTCATAGATGAGATTACCATACTAAATTACTCTTGACCAAGAAGACGAAGTGAATAGCCCACACATATCCGTATGACTTAGTTCAAAGACGTTTAAAGTCCTATTGGCTCATAATCTCTTTATATTTGTTTATTTTCCCTTAATGTAATTAACACAAAGACTTAAGTCCGAAAAAACAAGGGAATCAAGAATTTATTTTGACACAAGATTTCTCATTCTCTTTTGAGAGATTAACCATAATCTTTTGTGCTATAACGAAGCAAAATTCTCAATTCTCAATTTATGTTTAATATCTTGTGAATTCACATATAATGTTTCTTTATAAGTGTGAACCGTATTAAGCAGATATATGTTATCATAACCAGATAAAGAACTGCTACCCACAATATTTGAATTAATAAAAAGATCAAACTGATTATTTCCAATTGAACAAGAGTAATTGAATTTGTCCAATGTAAAAAAGAAGCCAAATTTCATCTAAAAAACTATACTGCAAATATCTCTTTCAAATTCGAATAATAATAGTAATAAATAGTTTTTAATGATAACTTAAGGTCCATATAGCCTCAACTTTGACTGATTTGCCATCGTCCTCGTAAATAAATCTTTTAGCATCAATGGACTTTTGACTATTCATGCAACCCCACATAGACAGATTTATGTGGGTAGTGATATCGAAATTTATCCACCAAGTATGATTAGGTATTGACACTAAATTAACCTTAAAATAAGTCAAAGTGAAGTGTATTTTTCTTTACACGACAAGCATGATATTTAGTACAGTATCTCTTTATGTAACCTAAATCACAAAAATAACATCCAGATTTATCATTTTCCGGTTTTAGCTGTTATATTGAATCGAACCAGATGCAACTTTCTTACTTTTATAACTTGTCCTTAGAGATAGGGTGTCAAGTGAATAATATTAGTTTTACCTTGCTTTAGTCTTTCATCTTCTTGCACACAATATGTAACGAGCTTATTAAGAGTCCAATTTCCGCTTTGACAGTTGTAACTGACCTTAAATGAGTTGAATTGTACAAAAATAGAAGTAAAAAATAAATGCACGAATAAGTCATCATACAACTCAAGCTTTAATGCTTTTAGTTTTGAAGCAAGATAAGACATCTCCACGATGTACTATTTTATATTTTCTTTACCCTTATAATCTAGTGAAACCAAGTTCCTCAAAAGGCATGCTAGTTTCAACCTTATTGCCTTTTGCAAAGCATTTTTCAATTTCATCAAAAAATTTCTTGGCAGTAGTTACCTTAGAGCCTCTAAATGTTACTAGAATATAATTGATTAGTTGACATATATTATAAAAGTAGATGAATTAATTGAATAGAGAACTTAAACATAAATAACATGTTTACATAGGAATTCGTATTGGATAATCGACAAATTCAAATAATGGCGAACCCCATCAGAAGAGACCGAACATAACATTGATATTTAGTTTTTGAATAAAAATACAACTTGTAAGTGACACTCTTGGTGTAGTAATAAGATATTGACAATAAATTTGGTCAAACATTGAGTCTATCTTTGGACAACTCAACGTTCATATAATGGAAAACTTTACAATTATCATGTATTTATTACCACTTGTGTGTAAATAATTTAGTCAAATATTAAACTTCCTTTGGGCCGGTCAATATTTGCATGAATTACGTACACACAACTTTCCTAATATTCCAAATAAATTAATTTAGGCAAGAGAAGTTACTTTGGTAACAAGTTGATTCAACTCATCTATTTTAGAAAATTAGTAATTCGAAATAAACTTTAATACCAAGATTTGATTTTGATTTCCCTTTAGTCATTATCTTTTATTATTATTTTTTAAAATTTTGTTTTAATAATTAAAACAAAAAAATATTAAATTAAATTGCCAATCGGACAGAGCTTTCCACAGTTGCTGTGTGAGCTCAAATCCTTCTTCTTTTTTTTTTCAATCATTGTTCTTGATTGTGGGCTTTGGATTTTCATCTTCAATATACTTTCTCTTGTATTCTTGTGTTTATGGGATAACACAAAGAATGAGAACTTCCATATGAATTGGGGCTTATAATCATATTTATAGTTTTCATATATACTTAGTCAATCGTCAAATACAACCTTAATGAATTTAGTCTCTACACATATAATCCGATTTACACTTTATTTAGGTGCTATAAGCCCAATAATTTAATTCTTTATTAGATCATTTTAATTGAACCCAACTTTATGATAGCTTTATACACAATTAACTACATATCTAGGCCCACATGACAAATTAATAAATCCAACAAAAACTTCTAGCCAACAGCAAAGTTAGCAATTTGCAAGCTTAAAATTAGTTGAACAGATCGTGCTCTTTCGAAAAGTGATCTTCGAGGTAGAGTTGACCTCTATGGGATGGGTTGTAGCTAGGGGTGGCAATGGGTCGAGCCGAGCCGACTCGTGCTCGTCACGAGCCTAGCTTGTAGCTCATTTATAACGAGCCGAGTTGAAGCTCGGCTCATTACTCATGAACCGAGCTCGGCTTGGCCCTGAGCTCGTGGTTCATGGGCCGAGCCGAGATTTGGCTTGCGAGTTCGTCAATTTTTTTATTAAAGATAAACTATTTAAAAAAGAATACCCTCCGCATTGGATGAGCTCACGAGCCGCTTGCATGTGGGCGAGCCAGCTTGCTTGGCTCGGGGTCGGGCTCGAACTCGTCTTTTGACTAGCCCGTGAGCCTTTTTTTACGAGTCGAGCCGACGAGCCGCTTGGTTCGGCCACCTCTAGTTGTAGCATCTATAGTGTTATTTTGGAATAATTTAGCAAGGAATTGATTAACACTTCAACCACGAAAGGGTGATGGGGGCTTGAATATCCCTTGAGTTATGATAAATGAGAGGTTTCAATACTTGCACGAGCTATTCAGGATACAAGACTCCATTAGGATGTTGGTGCTAGAGGCGTACGAGAGGGCCTACTATTTGAGGCCTGGATGTATAGCAATAAGCAAGCCATCCTCTAATGTGGATTATGACTACATCTTTACTCGTTCTTTAGCTTAGTTTTGAGGCCTTATGGCTTGGCACCAACATAGCTAGCCCCAAAAGGATGAGGTCAAATATATGTCATGGAAGTTGTGGCACGAAGTCAGTAGTGATGAAGAGATGCCTTACTTTGTCTAATATACAATTTATAGGTAAGGATTATTGGCTCAAAAGATAGAGAAGCATTACATGGGCTGTACTTTCATTGAGGCTTCATAGTCCCTTTGTAGTGGGGTTGCCTACGTTCATTGAGAATTTAAAGATAGAAATGAGTGATGTACGTAGGCAACCTCACTACTAAGATGGCACAATGACTTGTTGGAGGTGGAAGTGGTCAACAAGGTTCGATCTTTCTGCACAATCAACTAAGGTGAAACTCAACCATATGGAGAGAGAGGTTGAAGAGTCCCACTTTAAAGTAGTTCCTTTGAAAAAATGAGTAGACATCTCTAACCATCATCACAGGTTGGCTGCCATATCCGAGATGACTTAACAGTCGATCATCTAATTTTTAAAGAGGGTTAGGTATCTTTTGAGTGACTCATCCTCTCGTTGCTTCATATCATGGATGATTTGCATTAGGGCTACCACCGGCTTGAGGGCAGAAACGCATTAAGGAATTATCACTTCAACTCTAGCTAGCTTCTTATGCTCAATGGACGGAGCTTATTGTACCATTTCTTTGCCCCTTCAAATAGGTTAGGTGGAAAGATTTTCACTTCAATGCAGGAGAATCTCCTATTGGAGCCATCTACTTTTTTAAGGTTTTGATGGTCTTCATGGTCACTATCTCGTCGTATAGAAGGATCTTCGACATTAAAGAGGTAAATGGAGACAAATGTTATCCTAAAATAAGGAAGATTATAATCATCATCATCTCTTGACGAACCTTGATGGTTTGGCGTCATCCTGCCTCTATCGAGGTAGATGAGGTTAATATTAGCAAAATAATTAAAGCATGACATCATTATGAGGCCTATACTTGGCACTTAACTTCCCATTAGGTCAAAGTTACTAGCGGACCTTGAAGGTTTTTGCTCTCGCTCATAAGGCGTGGAAAGGATCATTCTCCCTCGTTGAGAGGGTCTACAATAGGGGAGACCCGAATGTGGTTCCGAGAACGTTAACCTCCACTTCTCTTTCAATGGTTTTGATTTCCCTCTCACCTCTTATGCTTTGAGTGCAATCCCTCCACATTTTCTCCCCATCTTCTTGTTGATTACCTCATGGACCTCAATAACAAACTTGAAAAAAACAAGGGTGAGGCGCGTTTGTAGGTTTCTCCTGAGCATACATTTAGTGGAGGAGAAGTTGCATAATATCTTTTTTCTACATTAGGTGCCTCATGTTGGCAACCACGCATGCCACCTCTCTGTGAGGCATACAACAACCATTCCTACGATCCTATGACATGGCTATCGATGTTGGGCATCTTCGGCCTCCACAACTTCAATTTTGAAAGCTTCTCTTACTATTTTTCGCGAATTAATCTCATGCTCTTTATTTCTACTTTCTTTTCATTCAGAATATTTTTATTTAAGTTTTTTTCCCTCTCAAAGGGTGGGCTTTTTACTTTTGTTAACTCTTGGTTGAAAGTATGGTTTTCCACATACAATGCTAATCTATTGACCTCCTCAAATGCGGTTTGAGACCTAGCTATTAATAGATCCCAACTTCTCTTCCATCCATGTACATGTTACATGCACACTTGTACAACTATATTAGACTGCACATAATGTTGCTTTGATGGGTTGCAATGGTCATATGCACTCCTATGTTCAAGTAAGATTATGAAGTATATTGAGTGTGGAAGTGACACAATGAATAGAAAAATGCACTCCTGCTCACTTATCATGTTCAATTGTGTCTGTCTATAGCTATCATAGGCCTATGGTCTCCATTTCCTGAATATAGATTGAAAAATTGTTATTTGACTAAGTCTCGTCGATGTAGAGTTGTCACATCTTCTGGCAGTTTACTCTTTGCCAACTTGGATGAGGTGATATTTATAATTATGCCCATCACCTCGGTCATATACTGTAGTGGAAAGGAGTTGCATCTCATCAAATAAAAATAATATTCTATATATAGATGCATCTATATATACTGTAGTGGAAAGGTGTTGCATCTCATCAAATAAAAATAATATTCTATATATAGATGCATCTAAAATCACGGCCTAATAATCTCAAAAGAAGCATTTGGAAGCGGTGATGCGGAGTGGATTGTTGAATCATCTCGGAAGAAACATTTGGAAGAGGTGATGCGAAGAGTAGTTCTAAAATTATGTGACATTTTGTTTAGCTGATTGCCACATAGGGAGAGGTAACAAGATAAAGGTTTTTATTATCTAAATTAAATATAAGAAAAATCGAAAAAAAGGGTTACAAATTTAACATAAAAGACAAAGAAAAGGTAAAATGAAATATAATTTTTTCCAATGTATAAGGAATGTTTCTGTAATTTATAGATATGCAAGCTTTTCACTGTATGGTTTTAAATGGAGGTAGTGGACTTAATGCTCTATTTCAAAAAATTGAGACCGCGAAAGAATATTCTAGTGAAAAGGAAAAACCATGATAGAACTCTCATTAGTCTAATCACCTCATTAATTGCTTTGGTCAGTCCAATTTTCTATTTGTCAACCATGGTTCAAATTAAATAGCTACGAGTATTTTCACAGAAAAAAAAAAAAAAAA
>CAIGRP010058817.1:0-10599 GCA_903798385.1 Fraxinus cuspidata | reverse complement strand
ATGTGCTGTGGAACTCCACCTCGTACGCATTATTCTTTGCTTTTTCCCTTATTATTTAAATTTACATCGTTACTCTTGAATTTTTCTGCACAATTCCACCAAGAATCTTAATTTGTGCACAGAATGCGAATGGAAAGCACAAGCCGGTAATGTTTGCGTTGCATCATTCGACTGGACCTGCAGTGGAATTTGTAAATCTGTGGAAAGAATCAAGGATGTTCATGCCAAATGTGGTGAAGATGCTGCCACTCTTTGGAATGCTCTTTTCTAGTATTATTCTGTCTAACAGCAGAAAGGAGGTCCATCCAAATGTTACGAGAATTATCATCTGCCTTTTTGTGTCATCGCTATTAGCAAAATACACGAAGAAATTGAGGAAGCAGCTCGATGCGTGGCACTGAAGAACTATCTATAATGTAAAACGAGCATGTTTTTTGCCACAAGAAGTAATATGGTAGACAGAAATTTCTTTAGTTTTCGTAATTATAATCTATTTGGATGAATTTTCTTACCAAGTCCACTGTCTTTCATCATATTTGACTAGATAGTTTAGGCTATTCTAAAGTTTTTTTGTCGAAATGTTGGGAGATCCAAATCAACAATCGAGAATCTGAAACTTATTTTGACGTCTGCAAAACAAAAGGCTATAAATTTGGTTGGCTGTGGACAAGATGAACAACGTACGACTGATCAAAATTGCCTGCTTAAAACAGAGAGAATTTACAGAGTACTCTTTCCACTATAGTTTCGCATGTCTACAGATACGAGAGGGAGAGAACGCTGATCCAGTTCTAGGCAACATCAAAATCGCTGCTCATCAGTAAAACACACAGATAAAAATAAAGGAGATCGGAATTAAAATGTTCGATTTATAACCATGGACTATAAATGAATCCTTCGAGTCTTAACACAAACATAAATATACATATTAGGTACACATGAGCCATTCACCGGGGTATATATTATTGTTCAACAAGATTGCAAATATTTGACAAAGATCGGGGAGAAGGTTCTCCAACTTTACAACTGATCAGCCTGTAGTTTTCCTTTGCTGAAAGTTCAAATGCTTGTTTGATGAATAGTGCATGATTATACATCCTCTTAACTTATTTCTAATTTCCAAACTTTAGCTTTTCAGCTGGATATATTCCACTCATTCTACCTTCTTTCCATTGTTTCTTTGATGAGAACTTTGCACTGCTAAACTTCTGAGTCTGATCGACTGGCTTAGTTTCTTTCTCATTATCCCCTCTGCTTCTGCAGTCATGTAAAAGGTGCATCAAAATTATTGACACGATAATTAAGGAGAAGAAACATCATAATCGAACAGACAAAAGAGTACATACCTGATGTGCAAGAAGAAAAATAACACACCGACAAGGGCCGTGCCTTTAACAACTGTTTTCAGAAGTTGCTTTCGACCATGCTTTACTGGAGGGAGTTCGGGACTTGTATCCTTATTTCCATCTAAAATATTTTCCGCCAATACTTCCATATTGTGTTCTTTTTTGTCCTAAATAAGAAAAGAGTAAATCCCTTTAGGTTACTTGCAGGACAAATAGAGCACTTCAGAAACAAAAAAATTGTGACAATTTAGTTGATAATCACCTGATTTCCATTTTCAGAAGCATAACAAGTATCGTCATCATGACTGGATGGTTGGCAATTGTGCTGAGATGAAGATAAGTATTCGGTAGAAACACCCAAATTTTTATGTATGAATTCAGGTTCTTGGGAATTACTCACTGATGTTCGTGGTGGGTTTTCAAACTTTTCCATTTTTCGTGTTTCATACAATACAAACGATTTTCCACCCTGCTTGTCAGCCTCAATGTCCATTGACCCAGATGAGTAATTTGTTGTTGAAGAATTGTCTGTATTAACATTTGTAGACGAAGAATCATCCACATAAACATTTGTAGTTGAAGAATCGTCCACATCAAACTGGTCGTCAAAATCCAAGTTAAGCATCCGACCTAACACGGAGCTCATGCTAGTGGTGGAAGATACTTCCATATCTTCATCATCAGAATATTTCCTTTGATTTTGAACACTCCTTTTTTCGGAGGTTAGTTCTTGAGAATCTACATTCAGGAAGAAATCAAAGAGAATGTTTTCTCCATCGATGACAAGCGGACTGCTACGATCAGTTGTATGGACAATCAAGTCGGAAAAAGCCAAGTAATCTGAAATATAATTTCTTCCATCTCCACTGATGCTAGAGGTATCTCCTACAACCGAATCGTCATTCTCAAGGGCAAAGTTGATATCAGAAATATCCACTTTATCATTTTCGGTGCAACTAGATGACGTTATATCAAGCAGATGATCATTTCCAAAATTTTCTGAATAAAGCAGTTTTTTGGGCTTGATGGAACATGCTGATTCGTGCTGGCCATGTTCAAATTCCTCTATATATGGGCATTTAATATCTGATCGTAGTACATTTGGCCTCTCCACATATCGTCCAACTTCTGGATATGCTCCAGGTGGTGAACTTTCCAAGTCTGGATGTAGTTCACCAGTAGCATCAAACTTGTTGGCAGATGAAGAAAAGGACTGTTCTTCCATATATCTGCTTTCCGCCTCATCCGACTCTTCAGAGCGACAATCATCATTTCTGTCAGACACTGCATATAGATTTTTCTGCATTGCAGTAGGACAATAGCATATTAGTGATTCACAATTAAATTTCATGTAATATAAGCAAATATAAAACCCATCAGTTTTTTTTCCCTTTTGAGTTTTTGAAATTGAAATGTCCAGCTTGAGTAAGGGTAAAATTGGAAAATAATTTAGCAAAAAACCTCAACTAAACACCAATCAAAGTCAAACAACCCAAATTTTGTGACACAGATGAAGAAGCTAGTAGCTGACAGCAGTAAGTAATTCTCAATAATAGTAATGACATCAAATGAAAAGTGAAATATCGGCATACCTGTTTCAATTTTGTTCTGGATCCTTTATGTGAGCTGTAACTGGATGAACTTGAAAGGCTACATTGTGATGATTCCAAGCTTCTTCTAATGCCTCCAACCATAACTGTGGGCATGGCTACTGTGTACACAACCACATCAAAGTCCGGAACCTAACAAGAAATAAATTGTTGATGAATTTTAGTGCATGACCAGAATATTTTAAACAGATTTTGCAAAAATATTTGAAACTGCTCAAAATACAGGTTAGAATAAACAGGAAATGGATCCGGGTATAAGAAAAAATCTTACACTTAGTTGCTTAGACCTGGCTTTCCTTGAGAGTGCTCTTATGCAAATGCAAACTTTTCGAATATCTCTTTTCTCGACAACATCTGATGGTGAAAAGAGATCAATGCCATTCAATCCCAAAATTTTGCACATCTACCAGAAAAAAAAAAGGAGAATCAATAATATTAGCAATCAATTTTTAACCACTCTACTTAGATAGGATATCAAATTGTTGGCAGAGACTAAGTCATTTCACAAACTCGACAAAAGTACATTAAAAAACTATGATTTGGACATTCGTGCGAATTTTATTCGCCTCAGAACTTGTGCTCTTTACTCTTTGCTTTCTCAATCATATTGGCTTGTTACACACCAGTGGTAGGAGAACAGTTCAATAATTAATTTTTACATCCCAGTGAGAAGGGGATTATGAATTAATAAGTTCACAAGACATAAAACTATCTTCTGAAAATGCCATTCTTCAATGCTTCGGTATGCATTTGGTTCGACAGAAAGGACGTGCTATGATGTGTAGGGGACATCATATAATAGAACTCTTCTTATGGAACTTCTTGTCTGAATCTGTGATTTCTTCTTGGAATTTGTATTGGATATTACAGCTGTATCAATAAACAAGCTGACAAATTTTGTTAATATTCTGCAAATAGATGAACCCTAATGCTACAGCTACAAGTTACTCACTTGACTGTGTATAACAGAAATAATATATGAGTAGTTTCAGTTCTTTCTTCTTCAAGGATTACAAAATCCCAGAAGTTCAAGACAATAAATTGTTCAATAGATTGCTTTAAAATGATACTGAAAAATTTAAAAGGCATTTCTATTACTTTAATAGCTCTGGCTCCAATTAGTAACTGTCCAGTGAAAAATATTTACCAGTAAATTATGTAGAGGTGGGGGCAATGTTATGATGTGTTACCTTCAGAAATAAATCAACATTGGAATAAGGCCTGTATCTCCCACTACTCTTCTTAGAACCAAAAGGGCCGTGTTTATGTTTGAAATGTCTAAGCTCCACACATTTTGCCAACATCAAATTCCATACCACTTTAGAAACTTCAAACCTAAAAAATCAGACAAGTCAAAAACATTGAACACAAAGAAAAATCGACTCACAAAACAATTTAAAATTTGACATTATCTCATGTTTAATAATGATGTGCCATGTACAGCTCTAGATGCTTTCCTTTTCTCTCCACCAATCAACACACAAAACAAACCATTTTTATTACACATAATTAGCTAACTGGAGTTAGAGATATGAACGAGTTCCTAAGAATTTCTTCAAAAAATTGTCTCAACGGTGTTTCTCTTATAAATTTATCCCTCTTTTACAATTCAATGCAGTTCTGAAGGAAAATCTCCCACAATTAGTTGATATTACAACATCAAGCATTATCATTACTCATTCATCCCTTGTATTTGGATTTTCTCGTAATGTTAACATTATCCCCATCAAGATATATATTACATGCCAATGGCTAATTAATTTCTGCTGTTAAAAGATCCCGATCCTTTAAATTTTCTTCACCTGTTCAGCAAGAAAAAAGGTAAAAAGATTTATGTTTGTATCCAAAATAGTAAAAATCTTGGGAGCCAATACTTTCTAGAGGCACTAGAACATTTTCCCCACATTGTTATCTTTTCCTTGAGAGAAAAGAATGAAGAACTAAAATGGAGCCCACAAACAGGTGCACTACTAATAATTATTGGCGGTGCTGTTTGACATGCCAGGTGATAAATTTCTAGGGAAGCAAAGCACGTTCTTCATTGAGATGGTTTCCTTTCATATTCGTTTCCAAAATATAAGAAACAGATAAATTAAATGTGAATATATACGTTAAACTAAGATTCATAATTGCACCCACCCATTCAGCAAAAAAAGGGGAAAACCTGCAGTAATTTAGAATGTTAACAAATGAAAATAGAAAATGTCAACGAAATTCAAGAACTCACAGTAGCTCCCCATCTTGAAGCAAATCAGAAATATGCAAATCCTCATCCAATATTGTATTAAGAACTTCTCCAAGCCATATTCTTGTTTGATTCTGAACCAATTAAATAGAAATAATAATCTTTTAATAATCAACATAGCAGATAAGAAAAAAATCAATTGTGGGAGTTTACATGTTACTCTTATATCTTGAATTTATAGGTGTTTCCATATGCACAAACAACAAGAAGAGAAGTGTTTCCCCAGTAAACTTTGGATGAACTAAATTAATCCTTTTTTTTTTTGAACTCCATTTGATATAATATTACGTCAATCAAAGGTAAAACAACAATCCAATCTTCAGCAACCATATTACCTCTTCCTCTTTTAACATATTCTACTGAGATCAAATCAGTCTTGAGAGTGCTAGCTTCATTAGGCTTATGCAAGGCATGCCCCTACTATCTAAGTTATTCCGTCCTCCATTTGTTCACCTGAACACTCATTTCTTATTATATCACCACTTTCCTAAAATCTAATTCTGCTACATCCATCTAATGATCTTGTGAACATTGCGCCTAATACTAAGTACCGTAACACATAACTAGTCTGGCAATCAACTAAATGTCTGCAGAACTTGATTGTTAACTTGGCATCTCTCTTCTAATCACCTAAAATTAATGTAACACATTTTTCTCATTTTGTCCAACTCACTCTAATCTTATTCATGACATTCTCTACAAACCCCTTTCTGTTATAGTAATTGAACTTAAATACCCAATTACTAAAACAATCATTCTCTAACATAACATATTATTCTACTACAACCCTACCGTCCTTGTTAATAGATTCATGTATTCAGATATCTAAAATACTCCAACTTTCTAGTTCTTGGTTTATCTTCTTCCCAACGTCCCTTAAAACTGTAGTATCATCAAATAACATACATCACAGCTCAATTATGATCAACAAGCACAAATGGACTCAGGGTCAATATACAGTTAAAAATAAATAAGAAATTGTCTACTAGTGCCCCCACTAGATTCAAACTATTAACTGTTCCATCATCGTGTAGGCGGTGGAGCAAATGGATTTCTTAATAAATATCCAGCCATAAAACTAAAATTAATTCTGTAAAACCACTAATTTACACATTAAGCTACAATCTATAAACCTTATACACAACAATATGAAATAAAATGGGACCTGCAAGAAAACAACATCGAGCTCCCGGAAGCTGGATTCGCCAGAGGATGAAGAAGAATCGGCTCTTACAGCGGCCACCGCCCGCCTGTCCATTTTCAGATATCCCGCCTTAAACATATCACCCATTCAAACATCCCAAAATACAGTAACAGTTGAATGAGTGAATGAATGAAAATACAGTGACTGTGATAAATCTTGATTTATAATTGTGGCAACGAGGTGTGAAGAGTGGATGCTTTCTGGGATTTCCGTTTTGTGTGCATGAAAATCATCACCGTCTTCTGTGGACGCGATTTAGCTCTACTTCTTTCAAAGATTTCTTTTCAGAAAGCTGGTGCCAAATGAGACAAACGGCGGATATATGAAAAACCTTTTTGTTCTTTTATAGTCCTTTTCCCCTGGACCCCCTTTTCTATGCCTATTTATTAATTTTAATACCGTTTCTTTGACTTTGTTCCCTTGAAGTCACGATATTTATTTTTTTATTATTATTGACGAGTTTTTAATATTATACTATCCTTCATTAATAAAGTTAAAGCTTGAAGCGTAAATTTAATTACAATTAACCGAACACGTTCCTATTACAAGTTCAACATGATAATTTTTAAATAAAGTCACTAGTTAAGAATACAGATACAACTTTATCCAAAAACTATAACTGATGAGAGAATGCAATTAGTCTTACATCACTCAGAATGAAGTCCGAAAATCTTTCCCAAATCCACTCCTTTTGGGCCTTTACTTTGAAGTGTCCCTTACGGAGGCGTTTTTAGGACATTCACAACCAACGACAAACCATGCTCCAACATTAAATATGGGATGTCATAGACATTGATTGTGAAATGATAATTGAAATGCGTATCCCTAGCCAGCATTAGAGAGATACTTAAACCGAAATAATTTGAGTTTTGGATATAAATTAAGTATCTTAGAAAAGTACTCATAATAGATGATTATAATAAATAAGACTTTTTTGTTGTGAATCCAGGATGCCAGATCCATATTTCCAGTTCAGCATCTGGCAATTTTATACATTTTTCACAGTTGGTGAAGATTTTTATACTATGACAAATTTTTCTATTCTTTTTATTTTTTATTTTTTGTTGGCTCGTGTGAATTGAAAATAATGTTGAACTAGATGTTAGTGTAAGGTACAAGCATCTACACATAGAGGGCCAAATGGACCGTGTAGGCGCCCAACAACCCCACACCTATAGGAGGCGCATACAGGGATGTTGCCCTGTTCAACCATTATTATTCGGACTATGCTGCACTTATAAAGAAGGGTAGGTGGTTGGTTTCACATATACTCACAAATGCTAGGGGTGGGTTTTTTTTTTTTTTTTTAAAGTTTTCATAGCTATTCTTTTGTTTATTGTTTTTGTCGCGCATTATGAATTTGGCGTTTGATATACTTTTTTTACATTCTTTAATTTTAATGAATTTTTTGATATTAGGAAAATTAAAATTGGGATATTTGTTATTAAATTTATGATTTTTTGTTTTACATTTTGTATTTCATATACTCCAATTATAGTGGTATTTTTTTTTAATTCTGATATGAGATTAGGTGTGACTTATATGCATGAAATGAACTTATGCTTTGAAATTTTCTCCGGAGGTATCGTAACTACTGGACATGGCTGCCACAATCAGGGACGAATTTAAGGGGACTAGCCCAACTCAGTCCCCGGCCCGTTAATTTTTTTTTTCTTTTTTTTTTTTCATGTGAAAAAAATGTTTCTTGTAAAAAAATATTTTTATGTATAAATTTATTTTTTTCTATGTATTAGTTCTTGTACTCGGTCCTAGATCCGGCTTTGACTACACTGAATCCAATTGTACTGCAACTTTTAAAGCCAGAATCCCGATTGAAAGTCTGCCAATTGCTCATCCTTTTGGGGGAGGAGCCTGGAGAAATTGCATTTAATATTAATTACCATGCGTCCTCATTTTTCCCCTTTCAAGTTTGAGCCAGAGCAAGCATAATATGCAGCTGTTGTTTCTGGAGTATAAATTCCTTCTTCGGACAATTTGAGTATGCTACTGACAAAATTACCGCAATATAAGTTAAACAGTGTAACGAGATAATTAATAGGATCAGAATGTTAATTTGAGCCCGACACAATTCACTAATTAACATACCATTTCCAACTGCAACTGTAGAGAGCGTCCGTGACCAATTGATAAAAGTATGTTTGACTTACTAGTTCTTCAAAGTTTTGCTACTGTAAGGACATTTAAACTCTTCTCGTGCAGCTTTATCATCTTTACGAAACATGGGGACTCATATGAGTTTCCTTTTCCTATGTTTAGTTATTCTTATGGATTGCGGTTAGAAAGGGGAAAGAAAAGGAAACACTTTTTTTTTTTGGGTTTTGCAAGCATGCTTGGTAGTAGTTTATTGGTGTGACCAATAAGAGGCACGCCTTTACCAGCACGAGGTGTAGTGAACATCACACTTTGCCACCATAAACCGGTAAAGAATTAATTAAAAGTTTATGAAAGTAGTTCCAATTGGGAATTTATTTAATTATGCACGGAAAATAAAATAATTTCAATTCCCACCAATAATCTTCTTTATACTTAGATAGAAATGTGATGTGAATTATATGTTATGTAGATTCTAAAAACTCTATTTCTGATCTTGGAACACGAATAATCACGATCTGCAACCCACAACTGTTCAATTGTCCAATTTCCAATGAAAATCCACACATGGACTAAGAATGAGAGAATTATGGTTTCTCTTTTCTTATGTTATTAAGAATTTAAATTATGTTGTGTTCAATTTTTCTGAAATTCTAATAACTTATTAATATAAGTTCAAGTGAGCTCGTCTCGTCTCTTCAATCTAAACCCAATCCAATATTTAATTAATCTAATTAATTAAATATAGTCCATAAATTAATTAATCCAATTAATTAATTTGGACATATAAACAAGCAACCCAATTAATTAATTGTCCAACACTTGCTAATTAATTAATTGGGAAACTTCATTCTTCTGGTTCTTTTGTGTATGATTCATTAGGTTTCCAATCACGATATCAACGACTTAAATTATTATTTTGATATAATCAAAATTGATACATTCAAATACCTCATTTTAATTTATCATCAATTTACATTTGTCGCCCCAAATTGACATCTAATAATTTGTCAAAACAATACATGTGACAGAAAATGTCATGTGGCGCCAAACTTGTTCATTTACAATAAAACTATAATCCATTCGTCGATATGGTCCAATCAATTACCAGATATGTACATATATCAATCTCAATTATCGATCATATCTTTCATCCCACTATTAAATCAATGTAAATCGAAAACTATTTTTCGACTTATGAATACACATTGACCAAAGAATTTGTTATCAGCTTAACTAAATGAAATGTAGATTATAACCCCATACTATCTAAGAGTGATGAATCTTCTATTAATCATTTACAATTTTCATATGATTCTTAACATACCCGAACGATGACATATTCGTGATCCTTGACAGAGCAATATACAATATTACCAAAATTTGAGTGTTCTCATGTAAGACACTATAATGTCCTCAAGTCAAATGACCAATTCCACTATCGAATGTTAGAGATTAATCACTGACACTCAAATAGTAAACCATGTAGAATCTCCCCAGCGGGTCTTGAATGCTTTGTTCTATAACAAAACATTCACGTGTTCATTTAAGTGTCACCAGACTTTACCTTGTGGGATTAGCTACTTACTTTCTGGTTTGATCAAATGATTAGCGGCATGCAACTGGTTTTGCGAAGTAATATAAACTTGATTCCATAGATAGGGTAACATGTACCCTTTATGTATTTAATAATTTTTTGACATGACTAATATTTTTATTTTATGTCAGTCCTGTTTCTGTGGGGTACTATTATGAATCAATTGGCAATGCCCTGAAGTTCTTGTTTAGGTTCTTACTAGTGGTAACTTTTTCTAAGTTACTTTGAGGTTTGGATTATAATCCTATTGGATTTCATCTGGACCTGCAAGTTCTTCCATGAGTTATATAGAGGGTATTTTAAATTGAATTTTGTAGAAGAAAGATGCAGCACTTGGAAATGGTGGTTTAGGAAGGCTTGCTTCTTGTTTTCCAGACTCAATGGCCACATTGAATTTGCCTGTGTGGGGTTATGGTTTGAGGTACTATTGGAATTAATTGATTTAATTGGGTGAGAAATCATTAAATGCGTTATTTAATGATATG
>CAIGRP010058811.1:2180-15609 GCA_903798385.1 Fraxinus cuspidata | reverse complement strand
TGAGTTTGCAGTATATTTCTATGCATCAATTGGTAGCTGATCCATCTACAAAACCTATCCCTAGAGATATTTTTATGAATCATTTTAAATGGATTCCATAGAATTTGAGTTATGTACTATGTAAACTTTTTCCATAAAAATTCATTAATGAACATTATTTTTTGAGTTCATATGTTAAGAGTAATCTTTTATTGTGTTTTTTGGATTACCTTTGAATATGCACACATAAAGTATGTCAAATAGGTTAAGATTGGTTTACTCACACGAACAATCACCTCAGATACTTTGAGTTGTGCTGAGATGAGACATAGTGATCATATTGTGTACACGATCCAGTTGCATTGATAATATATCAAAATGAGATTACAATAAGTAATCGGTATGGATTTTGTTTTACTATCCGTAAAACCTGTTCTATAGTATAGCTAGATTGAGTTCTCGATTGAGATTGCCTAGAGGAATATATATAAGGAGAACTCATGTTAGATATTGAGGAATATCTGAACAATGATCTGTACGGTGTATTTTTTTGTAAGATTAAGCATACGCCCTAGGAAAGAGAGAAAACATCGTAGCAGGTGTTTCATACCACGTATGCTTTAACGACCAATGAAAAATGAAAGAATTGATCCCTGCTTCTTCATTGTGTGAGTCTATGAGGCACATATGGCTTCACTTATATACCTTTATGACTGTTTCTCGAAAATTTTATTTCATTGTTGCTACTTTAGCGTGTTGTCAATAACTATGGTTGATTTGATTTGATGGAACATGTTTAGAAAAGCAGCTGACTTGAAATAAAGGGATTCAAGTAGGAAATGAATACTATTTTATCTAACACCTTAGCTTGTATTCACTGGTCGGACAATTGAGTTAATCATTTGAGTTTTGTGACACAATTGTGAATACAATATAAATGAGAAGGTTGAGTATGTTCTAAAATAAATTGAGAGGTCGGAAATACTCAATCTGGTGTTACAAAATATGTCTAGGGTATAGCGAGAAATATATTTCATCTTCTAGAGTTACTATATATCCCTAACACGTGTATAGTGTTGTGTACTCTTAAATTAACTCATTGGTCGCACGATCTATTTACCTGTATGAACTTAGAGACGTTGAGATAAATATAATTGATATTATATTAGAATCATGTCAAACCCATTATGTGCGAGTGAGAGATGTTGGAAGAAAATGGGTCGCCCATGTGACCCGACCCGACCCAAATTCTATGAAAGTGTTATTGGACGGAGAAGTTTAGGAAGTTGAGAAAATTAAATTTGAAACTCAACTCCTCACAACCTACAATTCCCATGTACAACTTCCACCACAAAAAAGAAAATAGAAATTCTTATGAAAATCAAGAGAGAAAAATACATGTGGGTGGTGGCTTGATTTTTGAAGTATATCATCTCTAAGTTGGTTTTTGGATTGTGACTATCAATTTCCTTCTTTCGTGATCGAATTTTCGACCAAGGAGTTCAACCTCGTTTTGATGGTTTCAAGTCAGTTTTACAATTTGTATTTTCGTTAGAAGTATGCAAGCATGTTTTACACAATAAGAGTAGATATGCTAAAACAAATTACGGTGGCTGATACGAAGAAAGAATACTTTTGTAGAAATACTGTACTATTATCCACATGGTACCAATGAACTGTGTTTCCACCACCTGAAGACCCTTTATTTCTATGTGCCTTTTCTTTCCAGCCAGTATTATCATTTGTTGCCCAAAGTTTTCTTCCATCTGCATATGTTTCCCATTTGACTCTCCCATTTCTGCCTACAAGCAAATTAACTTGGAGATTCTGAAAAGAATTGATTTCATTTGATCAACACAAATCTTAATGTAAAGCATAAAGAAATAAATTATTCCTCTTAACACTTTAAGCAATACGATGACATAGTTTATCACGAAAAAATGGAAGAGACAATGAAATGGTGTTCAAACCAGGGGCGGAGCCCAATGAGGTCCTAAACTTTTGGGTCCAACCCACATTTTTATTTTTATTTTTTTTAGAATTGGCCTATTGGGCTTTCCAATTTAGCAGCCCAATAGAAAAAATTGAAAAGCAAATAAAATATAATCTGACCCAAATCCAAATCCATTTAATCCAATATCATCTCTCAGCATTGAAGGAGATCCCCAATCGGCAAATCCAAGCCTGATGGCTAAAACCACAAAATCTGGGACTTGAATTCTCTCAACAATCTCACTCTCGTCTGTGAGTCTCGCCTCGACGCCTTCCATCGGCAGAAGAAGACCGCCTCTCTGTCTCGCCACCTTCCACCACCGCCGGCGTCTCATCTATTTGGTTAGTCTTTGTACTTTTTTCTGAGTTTTCTAGAATTCCATTTTAATGGGTAGATTAAATTCCTTGGACTAAGATTTGAGCTAGTTGTATGAAAAAAAGGAACATTTTTGAAGAATTATGTTTTGTATTTACCTTTTTCTTGTACCAATTGTCGTTTTGGGTTGTCTGATTTTTGAAGATATGCATTATTGGTCATAAAGATTATGTTTTTTTTTTTCTTCTCCAATTGAGACCAGTGTTCGTGGAGAGATTATATTGTAATGGAATTTAGTCCAGCACTTTATGTTTGCTTTTGGGGTCTGAATTTAAATTTGGTATGTTTTCTCCGTATATATTTCAGTCAATTACAGAGTTTCTGTAAGATAGAGGACCGATGTTTAAATTCAAAATTAGACCTTTGTTCATTGTCTTAATTGATGACAGAGAAGTTGTTTAATTTGGGTAGAAGTAAATATTTGTTGGAATTCTTCCACATTCTTTTTTTCGTTTTTAAGAGCCAAAAATTGACTTAGGGGTTGAATTTCTTGCTGAAATTAGACTTATAAGAGTAGAACAGGGTCAAACTAAGATTAAAAATGTTCCAATTGCTATGATCCCAGAGGGATTCTGGTGTTGCCCCTCCTTTGTCTGCCAAAAGTCACTCAACACAGAATCATGTAAACAAGTCCAAATCATCTCCTCTGGATCCTAGTAGTCAAGTTCAGAAAAAGAAAACCTAGAAAAACGAGAAAAAACCTAGTATAATTGTATAACGATATCAAAGTATGAAAATTCGCAAGGAACTAGTATAATTTATAAACTATGTCATTTTTAGTATTGTCGTGATATTGTTTTATATGTTTATCATCATTAAATTCATGGCCAAAAAACTCAAAGTTTGGCGTTGATTAAATTGTGCGCGCACTGAACAATATACTTGGCTCCGCTCCTGATTCAAACAATGAAATGGTGTTCAAGTCTTATCCCAACTCGTTTTCCTCTACCCAGTCCCGATGAAAAAAAGGGGATCAATCGTGTCATTCAAGATTAGAACCAAAATATTCATAGAGCCAAAACTTTTCCTAATTATTGGCAGTTATTGACCTTAAAGAGTATTATTCCTTTGTTACTACTAAATTCATTTTTTCCATCTTAGTCAATTAAGTTTCTCCTTGGTTCATGTTGTTGGGATTTTATGATTGTAGTTCCAAATAATATAGGATACGAAAATCAAAAGAATTGGATCATTACAAATTGGTCAATTTGTTGTGAATTGAGACATTTAGGCTAAAAATTTTATAGACGAAAACCATCCAACTAAGGATGTATGTAAACTTGCAAAGGCTTCTTATTTCATTACTTCTTAGAAAAAAATAAAACTAAAATTACAACAATTGGCCATTCCTTAGTTTCAAGGCTTAAAAGTACAAGAAATAAAACTAAATACAACAATTTGCTTCCATCTATCAAGAATAGTTCACTACCCAATTCTATAACGATTCTACTAGAATTGGACTCTTTTATCTATCCAAACGTACCTCAATAACATCAATTAAGTATATTAGTATATAATAAATCATATAATTTAATGGACTACCTAACTCATTAAAGTTGAACTTTTCCATTTCAAGAGTTTGCTTCTATCAAAAATAGGCATTTTAGAATGGATTTAGAGAAATAAGAAACTAACAAATTGAATCATAAGAATTTCATCTGCACTTAAAAACTTTCTGACATCCATTTACACTATCTAAATGCTATCTGTTATCTCTCTATCTAATGCTGAAAAAGGTATGGATCTCTCATGAACAGATAATCTGAGAAACAATTAACTGTAAAATATAATTTTGAAGAGATAAGATAATCTACACAAATACCAAGATGGCAAAGCCTCGCAATCTTAAGGGTGGGCTGAGAATTCTACAGTTAATAATAGCCAGTGCTGCTGGGAATATGACAAACACATTTTGGAGCCTTATAATTCTATGCTGGAATCACTTGTACTATCAAGCTGAGTCTAATAGCTTGCCTTAAGAAACTTCAACTAGTAAATGTGTTATGTCTGACTAAATGAGTGAATAATACATGCAAATTTTAGACATAATGCCACTGTAATACTTACTAAAACAACCAAAAAAACTCAAGACAAGTTTTAGTACCAAAAACTAAAGTACTACAAAACACTATACCACTAAATTCATGACATGAAAAACTGAGTTTGCAAACTCAAGGTTTAGCACAGCTGGAAGGAAGAGTTCTGCGTAATTAGAATTAAACCACTTGCATAACTTAAACATGGCTGAGGCATTTCCTTGAATGATTCAAAGGAGTACCATTAAAGTCCTTAGAACAGCTGGAAGGAAGAGTCCTGTAACTGTTGCAATTATATATGTCATATCTCCTTGATATTTACATAATTGAAGACATTTTTAGCAACACAGGCAATTTCTCTTTAACATAATGTTTTGCAGATTCTGTTCACAAAAGTTCTCTTCAACTGAACGAAGCCTTTTGGTCACTTCACCTAAGGCCTCCTAAAATAAATAAACGAAATATAGGGAAAGGAAAAGAGGCTAGGTATTAATTGCATAATGAAAATACAAGAAAATAAGCTTTATATAGTATTGCTAGCATATAAAAAACAAAGACTAATTTAGCCTAAATATAAACAACTAAATATTTAACATCTTCTTTCAAACTCATGACACTGCTACAAGAAGCATTGAAAGTTTGCCAAATAAATAATGAAACCTTGAAGCTGAATGTGTCAATCTGCATGGAGGAAGCAACAAAAGGTAACGTGAGAGTGCCAAGCTAATGATGATTGATAAGTGAAATTGTTATACATATCTTGAACTTCAACAATAGCTTTTGAGATTAATTTTATGAATTAGATACTTACCTTTTGTGTGTTTTTTGATTATTTTAGGAGAAAATGCAGTATTGGATGAGAACAGATGAAAACAAGCAATAATTGATTAAAAAAGGAGTAAAGTTGGACATATTTTGAAAATTGGAGATCAAAGAGTCGTTTTTGAAAGTTGAAGGACCTCAATTACAATATCGAAGGACTCAATCTGCAAAAGAAAGAAGATTCAAGGACCAAATTACAATGTCAGTATAAATTTCAGCAATTTAAATAATCCTAATTGGATAAAAGTTATTTTTCAATACTTTTGAGACTCTATTATAGACCTAATTTAGGACTAGAAATATGAGTGTTTTATTCTAAAAAGGGGGAGGATAGAAATACAATCTTGAGGCAGGATTACACTTCCAAATAAATTGAATCCCCGATATTTGTATCTCAATTTGAGACTTTTTTGTGGAAGAATGCTATTGACCGGGAGATTTACAAACATTCAAGAAGAGTTTGAAGACTCATCAATGGGAATTGGGTATTGAAGAACAACAATTGTTTTGATTCTTATAAAAAGTCAGTAATTGAACTCTTGTTATAACAAGTCAGCATTTGCTTTACTCTTGTGATGAAGTTTCTATAAAGCATGGTCTTATAAACCATTTCAAGGCGTAGCTCAAGTCATAAAAGTGAAGCCACATCAAGTCAATGATTTGTCTTCAAGTCTTAGTTAGGGGGAAGGGTAAAATTCAAAAAAAGGAGCCATCGAGTTAAAGTGAGGCAATGTGGGGCACCACTTCTTGGACGCGGGAGAATCCATTCTAAACAGTCTTTAGAGGGTTCTAAAAAATAATCAATCGAGATAGACACATCTTCGTAGCGGATCTAGGGTAAGGATAAATTCAGAGATCATATTCATGATGATAGGGAATGCATGGGTTTTGGTGATTTATATAGTCAATTTTGGAGCAGACCTACCATCATGCTTAGGTTATTCATGCATTGTGACAGTGAGAGCATAAATAAAAGTATAAAAGTTTAAAATTAATGTGTAACCCTTCTATCCAACCTTTTAGTGAACTATCCTACTATAGAGGTACTCGGTGTAGCTTCTTCAGCATATTATTTTTGTAAAATTTTAAGAACTATGCATTGATATGTTTGCTCTGAATGATGATGATGCACAAATGAATATTCCCCAGGGGTATAGTTGCAGCATGCGTGTAGTGACATTATGCTGAAGATTGCAAGATGAGATATCTCATACGCTGCATGATAACCAAATTTGGGAAGCGTACACATTAGTTCTCTTTAAGCTCTTTCTATACATTGTACCTCTCGTTTTTATATGGTGTAAGTTTTCCCTTTTCTTTCTTTAGCTCAGGTCATGCCTAGTCCCTCTTAAGTTTGTACTGCATCATTATGTTATTAGGAAAATATACCACCACTTGCTGTTTTAATTAAGAAAATCATAAATTTGCTGACTAAATTGGAAAAACAGAAAGTTGGTGACCAAAATGAAAGTTTCCTATACGTTAGGGTACCCAATTTTTTTTTATTTTATAATTACCATTTCATTTATGAGTTAATTTTGACTAAATACATTTCGGGCTTGGTGAAGTTTATCAACAGACAAAAAGAGTCTCTAAATCAATTCAAACTCAAACTGGTTGGCTCGAAGAAAACTGAATGGAGAAGGAAAAGAAGAGGCAGCGGAATTTAAATCCTTCGGAAACCAAAAACGACCCGGTTTTTTGTATATCGCCAGCAAAGGTACTTGTATTGCACCTGATTTGTGGGCTAGGTTTAGCTTCAGCTTTCTGGGCAGCTCAAAATTTCTATTCACTTAATCTCCTTTCAAATCCAGCTGAAACTCTCTATCTAATCTGGGTAAGCATTGTATTTTCTTCAATTTCCAATTTTTTTTAAAGCATTAAATAGCTTGTTACTTTTTATTTGTTATTTCTATTATCAGATTGTTGAAGCTTCAGTTGTGATCCTACTGTACAGTCTGTTTCGGCACAATCCCGATAAATGTTCCGTAAGTTTATATTTAAATTATTCACAATGTCAGCTAAATTTGTTTATTTATGTTTAGGTCTAGTAAATTATTATAATTAAGTTTTTTTTATTGCATAGTATTTTAAAGCTGTAGGGAGAGCTTTGCTGGGACTTCCTGCAGGTTAGACTTAGCCTCCTTGAATGTGAGATTGTGTAATTTATGTTTGTATTATAGCATAACGAAATAATTATTTGGTATTAAGGGTGAAAATTTCTTTACAAGTGTGGTCTGAATTTTGCAGTGTGGGTTGACTAAGAATTTATTGTGCTATTTGATTATAAATCCACATGTGAAACTGTGTACAACCTTGGATTATGATTAATTATTTCTTGAATGAGAAAAGCGAATGGATACATTTTAGTGCCATGGAACTGAGGTAGTTGACTAAGATTAAAAAAGCTATGAGCTTTCAAGAGCAACAATGTCAAGACACTAATTCTGTCTTGCAAAACAAGGGGTTTTTTGACGGTGTGTTTGATGCGGAAGCATATAATTTGACAATGAACAAGCAAGAATAAGAAAGAAGAGAAGAAGCATTGAGGGCAAAAGAAATAATTTTGTTATATATTCAAGGGTGTCTATAAATTCAAACCTAAGCCCTTTTATATAGAGAAGGGCCTTCAATCTAATTAAACGTTCTATGTAAACAAACTTGTAACAATTGATAACATTGATAATATCAAACTTCTAATATATCAAACTACTAAATTCTAAATACACTCGAATTCTACTTATTTCTATCTCTATGTTGATCATTTTTCCCCGACTAAGAGAACTCAATTTCAATGAGGTAGACTAGACACTTATACTCCAAGGAGGCATATCTTTGTTTTGACCAAATGTCGGTATTGAATTCTTGACAACAACATATATTTAAACTCATCTCAAGGGAGCGATCTTTCTTATGAATCAAATATCGAAATTGATCATATGACAATTATTGAATCTGCAAATCATCCTCAATAATATGATTTGACCAAGGGGAGAAATCTCTTAATCTAATCAAGTATCCACAGGGAACAACATAAAGTAAAAACTTATGTAACTCCTTTTCGGAAACTTCAATTGACTGCGCATTATGAGGAGTACAAGGGACTAGCATGGTAGAGTGACCTGTAGAAAAAAATTATTGCAATATCGAATGCTCGAACGAGTCCCGATTTCTTTTATATTGAAAACATTAATTTTAATTCAAGTGTGATGGGCAGTCAAATTGATTATCATTATATGAATGTTCCAAAAAAAAAAAAATTTCTTTAATATATATATATATATATATATAATCCTTGCATAAAATTAGGAACATGGACAACAAAATGAATAGCTAAAATAATATGTTGATAATTAGTAGGCAACAACCGAATGTCGATAGAAAAAGTATGCAATTGAACAATTACTTGGAAAACAATGTGGCAACCTAAGAAATATCAATCAGTTGAGGTAATGCCACACTAAAGCCAACCTTAAAAGTCATGCCTAGTATAACAATTTTGGCACGAGGTCGATGACATGTTGAATGTTTAGCTTAGGTGGTAACGCTATAGGTAATTTCTCAAATGTGTTATGGTCAATTATGACCAAAATCGGTGTAAGAAATCATGACACAAGTCTCAAAAATCTCATCCTCGCTATCCGAAGAGTGTGATTGATGAATTTAAAAAGATATGTACCAAATGTTGGCCTACTGGTAAGCTTCATAAATATAAATAACTCTTCGAAGTGGTCTAGATACTGCAGTGGATGGCACCTTGCCACAGTGCAAAAAGAATTGATTTAACAATTGAATTTGAAAATAGATAGTGGTATATTTGTTACTTAAAATTTGTTTTATCCCATCCTACAAAGTTACATGGTAATGATCTAGACGATCATGTAAGAATTATTTCCAATAAATTCAAGTCCCCGAAAAATGACATTAACATGGCTAATTCGATTGGAGTTACTCAAGTTGTGAAAGTCAAATAACTTTTCAAGATTATCAAGCCAATTCAAAAATGACTTTGGGCTAGTCCAACTATCAAAGTCTTGCAGTTGTAAGGTAATTCATCTAGAAGGATTAAGAATGTTCCTTAAGCCGATAATTATATTGATAAGAGGAAGGCATACTATTGTGGTAACTACCCAGGTTTGGCAGAGGTACAAGAGATTTAAAGAGTTTGTACATGATGTGGCCGAGATAAATGGATTTGTTTATTTTTTTAATAGAAAAATGCAATAAAAAATTCAAAGGATTTTTTAAATTTACAATTGATAGGCCAGAACAATAAAATAAAAATATATTTCCAACATGAAGAACTTTGTACCTTCGAGACTTAAAAGAGCCAAACGGTGTTCAAATCATCATCTTCAAGTGGCACAGCTATGGTTGAATGGTGGGTTGCTAAAAATGAATTTCCCAAACAGCTGATTCAATCAACAAGAGCATAAAGTGATCATGGATCCTACAAACAGTAGCAAATAGTACCCGTGAAAAGTAATGATGAACATTTTTTTTTTTCGAATTTTTTTGGAATAAAATAAAAAGGAACAAAAATTTATTGCTATAACATTTATCTTGGGGCTGTCGGCTGTGGGATCTGGTTATAGTTTTAATTGAATGTTGATGATAGTGACAAGTTGGGTTTTTGTAAGTAGTGGCCTTGATGTGGGCTGTTGAAAGTGTGAGTCTGACTAATGGATAAATAGGCTTGGGTAGTGGACCGGGTTGGTTTGTGCTCTGACTTAGTTGGGTTTTACTTTACAAATGGGCAGAAGCAATTATGAAAAGTAGAGATCAAAATGAAACTAGTTTTTGTTTTCTTTTTTTGTAGGATATTTTTAGATAAAAAAACTAACTAAGAACAATCTATAGAAACTTAAGAATCTACTGCTTTTTATTTTTTATTTTATTTTATTTATTATTATTATTTTTTTGGTGAACTAACTAGAACAATTATTAAAGAACTGAAAACAAAAATGTTGATGCTGTTGACCCTGGATTTATGTACGGTTGGCGAGTATGTGAGGGTTTGGACGTGGCGGTGGTTTGAGGTTGAAGAGATCGGATTTTTAAAAACGAAATTTCTTTGGCAAAAGAGCAGCAACAAATCGTATAAAGCAAATTGATTTTTTTTTTTATCATTATTTTTGAAATAAAAACAGAAACTAAACAAGATGAACTACTGCTGCTTTTTTTGAAGATTTATTATTATTATTATTATTATGATTATTATTATAACTAAGAACAAATACTAAAGAACTGGAAAAAAACTGTTGTTGCTAACCTTTAATTTGTGTATGAAGAGTTGTTAAACGGCTTGGATGGGTGGTGGAAGGTAACATGTTTATAAAGTTTGGATGGAAACGGTTGGTTGGTTAAGCGTTGTGGACTTTTGGATTTGAGAACGAAATATTTTGGGCCAAAGAAGAATGGCTTGTTCTGATACCAAATTGATATAGGAGTGTTTAATTTGACAATGAACAAGCAATGGAACAAGAAAGAACGGGGTCCAAGAAGAGAAGACTTGAGGGCGAAGAGAAATAATTTTATATTCAAGGGTGCCCGTAAATTAAAACCTATGCTCCATTATATAAAAAAGGACTTTCAAACTAATAAAACTTTATATTTTAACAAATTTGTAATAAAAGATAACATTGATAATATCAAACTCCTAACATATAAAATTACTAATTCTACTTAGTTCTATCTATATCTCCTAGTGTTAATGGCCAAATAGAATCTAATTTGAAATGATTTTCCCCAAATTACAACTTCGAGGCATGAACTGTTGTTACAAAACAAAGCTTTTCTGGGAATGTGATACTGTCCAAATGGTGTGCAGTTGTGCACTTGTCAAAGAACAAAGCAAAACTTAAAAAGACCCACATCAGAGGAAATGGTCTAAACCGAAGAATTTCATTCCTTAGTATCCACTGTCCTATTCTACGGGATGATAATTGAAAAATGGATAAATTATTTTGATGAAGATGCAAATCTAATTTAATTTATTATAAGATATTAACACTTGAAAATATGTTGTCCTGATCGTAGGAGCATCTTCCTAGCAGAAATTTCTCACAAGCAAAGTATAAATCATTTCTGGGCAATTTGTGCCATTTACAGCTCTATTTGGTGTGTGAGGGCACATTATAAGGAAGTGGAAATACGAAACTGGAAATGGATTTGGCAGAACTGAAGTTGCTGGCTGACATATTGCTATAGACATTTGTTTCTTTGTAGATACAGACAGATACTCGTTATTGTGGATTTGAACTTAATTTGTTCAAATGCCAAAAATTGGTACTTAAGCCTTAAGCTATATAGACTATAGAGAATGTAATACTTTCTGTCCTCGATATTAGGCATGCGGATTCTAAGAAATGTGCTATATCTCAATTTGTAGGGGCAATTGTGAATGCACTTGGAGCTATTGTATTGGGGGCGCCTGTTGGCCTTCAGTATGTGATTACTGTTAGCTGTTGTTGCTTTTCTATTTTGCGATATGATTTGTGATACAAATTTGAAAACACAGCATTTAATTGAGGTTGGACGGAAATGGCTTTGATCTATCATATCCTATTGCAAAAAATAATTCCCTCGATGATTAGCAGGTAACTTGCACTTTTTTTCCCTCTAACCAAGATTATATCTTTTATTTTCTTCTCCGAAATGCACCCATAGTTGCTAATTGGAAGGAGATGATTGATACCAATTGTGCTGTAGGGGTTTGCTTGGGGTATTGATAGTGAAGAGTCATTATTCTAAAGTCTGACCTCGACGGTGATTCTGTTAATATAATAATGTGAATAGATAAGTTTGGATGAGCTGAAGCTTATTCTTTGTATGGCTATTTGTAGTGCATAAAATTTACTGATCTTTATCCTCTTTATTGCATGCAGGTACTTAAGAAAGACTCTTCATTGGTCTCTTTTAATGTCAGTTCTTACAGTAAGTATCAGTTTGTTAAGTTGATATCTTGCAAAACTTATCTATCCATTAATATGTTTCTGAATAACCACAATTTAGAATTTTATTCTGAGATAGTGTGCTTTACGTTACTATCTTTGACATTTACCTTTTGACTTTTAGTTAAGACAGAGGTCCTTAATTTTAGTCAAGACAAAGGTCCTTTATGACTGAATCAATTTACAGATTTTCAGGTTAAAATTCCAAACATACAGCCATATGTCAAATATCTTGTTTCTGAAACGACATCTACATTCTGAACTCAAATTTGCTAGATACCATGCGTATCACTCCCATAAATATTTATTTCTATTTTTCCTTGTCTCATGTTTTGCCATGGTTCATTCTGTCAGTTTGTCCCTGCAGCTTCTGTTTTTGGCTCCTCATGGACTGATTGGCATAGAATATTTGCTCAGACAAAGTAAGATAACTAGCTAACAGCTGTGTTTGTATCTTTATATTGTTGACAAAAGAATGACATATTTCTCATGTGGCGAGGAATGATCTGCTTCCATTCAGTTCATGTAACTAACCAAACTACTAACTAGTCCTGCTAACATGGGAATGGGGTTATCATGATTTTTTTCCCTTCATATTTAATATTTGATATTTGTAGTTTTATCTCTCAAGCTTTGGATTCAGAAATTATCTGTGTGCTTTACCACCCCTTTATTATAATCTCATTGGTGTTTGAATTTCACAATTTCCTTTTCCAGGCCTATTGGAGCTGTAGATTATATGATCTGCTTGCCTGCACATGGAGCTGCTATAGGAGCTTGGTTTGGTGCGTGGCCTATGCCTCTTGATTGGGAAAGGCCATGGCAGGTACAGATCCTTGAAATGAAACTCATCTTTAATACCTGAAATTATATTGAGGATCTAGCTGGATGTTTTGTGATCTATTGTGTCAAAACTGTCCTATTTTCACTTTCCTTATCGATGCCTGTAGGATTTGGTAGTTTGCCCCTGTTTGACACCCATTTGAATCTCATTCTCATTCTCATTTTTTTTCTCTTCTTCATTTAAACCACACATTCTCCAAATAAAATAATATTAGACAAAAATCTAAAACTTTTCATCACTTTTCCACCACACATTTAGTGTTGGCAAAAAACCCCGCCCCGCCCAGTCTCTACGGTGCCCCGCCCCGAATGGGGCAAAAAAACTCGCCCCGAACGGGTTGGCGGGGCGGCGCTCCCCGCCTCGGGTCACGGGGCGAGGGTGCCCCGCTCCTAACCCGTCCCGTGAAGTATTTTAAAAAAAAATTATT
>CAIGRP010058809.1:0-12689 GCA_903798385.1 Fraxinus cuspidata | reverse complement strand
TATCTGAACCTTGGAGAAAGATCAAGATGCTTCATTATGCACTCACATCCCCTGCCCCTCCAAAGAAAAAAATTAAAAATTAAAAATAAACCAATCAATAAATCTTCTCTTGAATCTGCATATATTTGAGTTTTTCCATCTATTCTTAACCTTCATGAATCACAGTAAATGCATCTTTGTGCCAAATGCAGCCTCACACTGTCCGCCTGGACCATAAAAATTTAACGCTTCTCAAGCAATGGACATGGCAATTTGTTGTAATTCGCCCAGTTTGCTCTGTCTTGATGATAGCGCTACAACTTCTTGGAATATATCCCAGTTGGCTCAGCGGGACATTCACCATGATCTTGAATGTTTCAGTTTCTTTGGCATTGTATTCCCTTGTGATTTTCTACCATGTTTTTGCGAAAGAGTTGGCACCACACAAACCACTTGCCAAGTTTTTGTGCGTCAAAGGCATCGTCTTCTTCTGTTTCTGGCAGGTATGCTTATAGTAATTAACCTTTCGAAATACAGTTTTAAGATACCGAGTGACCAAGGATTGAAGGGCGTATAGCATGCATGTTCTTTGCTTTCTCTTCTTCTATGAACATTAAACGATTATGAAATGTTAATCAGATTCATTTTCCGCCCTTTTTCCAGGGAATTCTGCTTTGGTTTTCTTCTCTCTTCTGATGCAATAGGCATACACTGCTGCACCTTACCGCACCGCTTCAGTTTCGGCCACCAGTGACAAAAAGAAAGAATGATTGGAAATCTCATATACACGAGCAACGTTATAGTTGTACTGTATTCTAGTGTACACTGGTGTCGATTCATGCCGAGACTTCGATGCTTTATATTTTCGCGTGTTCAATAAATATATGGCATAAATGTTGCACCAGACGTTTTTTTGAATGTTGTTGGAAGGCAAGTAGATGCTAATAAGAGTTTTTATAATTTGATATTTTTCTCGAGAAATGCATATTTAGTCCTTGTTTGGTATGGATTTAAATTTATGTCAAAGTTAATAATTAATTTTAACCACATATTTCATTGGACAACAACTTTTTAATCACACGTTTAATCAATTTTTATCGAAATTTATTAAAAATTTGATTTTAATTCTCACCAAGCAGGGGCTTAAAATTTAAACGAAATTTTATAGCATACTAGTTGTAGGAGGTGTGATACAAGTAGGGTGCCTTAAGAATGCGAACACGAGTATTTTTCAATTATTAATGCATGGATATGTCAAAATTTCATGGGCATGATTCCATTATACAATTACACATTCTCCAATAAAATAATATTATTTGTAAATCAGAAACTTTTTATTCTTTTTAATCATTCATTCTTCCAAAAAATATTATTTCGAAAATTATAATCTCAAATAATGGAACCCAAATGTGGGCTAAATAAGCCATTGTTTGTTAAATATTAAAATCCAAATTTTAATTTAAGTCAATATCAACAATGAATTTTAACAACATATTTTGAAGGACCTGCAACTTTTTAACTATAAAATTTATCATTTTTTATCAAAATCTGATTTTAATTTCTATCAAACACGGGCTAAATATTTTTCAAAAAAGAAATTTATTTCACCGATGAATTTTGTCAACACTTGAAATCGCATTAAGAGCGATGGTGCTATTCAAAACTTATATGAAAACACGACTTTAGTGGATAACGGCACTGCATAAAATTTTTGACACTTCACTTACGGTGGAATAAGGGGGGTATAAAAATCTAAGATATTTTAGGATTATTTGTGGAGGAAGAAAGGCGATGAGGATTCTAGAAGAGCTTCGATGGACCGCCATGAAACTAGTGAACGTCGGAAAATTTTCTGTCGACTCCGCCGTTAATGAGTCCTTTAAAGGTCTGACTCCTCCTTCGTGTATATGAATATATAGATCTTATGGGTGAAATTAAATTATGGATTGGATTAATTCAATTAGATTATTATGTCCTCCACTGCTACTAATTCTTATTAGTACGAAGAGAAATCATGAATTTTTTGATGAAATATTTCGATTTATGATTCAATACTATAGCAAGAAATATTCCTTTCAATTTTAGGAGCAGTCTAAGATTGTAGCAGATGTTATTTAGGGTTTTACTTGTTAAATATTGTTGTTATCTCTTGAAAATTTCTTCATTTGCCCAATATTGCTTTATTAGTACAAATTTATTGTGAATTATCTTTGTCAAAATGATGAATAAGCATAGATGACTGAACATGGGCGATTCATTTTCGACTGAGATGTCGATGAATGCTGGTAATTAATGATCAAATCCCAGTGAACATTAAAAGAATCTTTACGACTCTTTTGGATATGAAATATTAGCTTTGATTTGTTCATTGTAACGGTAACCTGAGAATATTGAGGTTTGAATGCTGAAATAAAAGTTAACTAGAAAGAGAAGAATTTATTGAATAAGCATTATGTATATATTTGAAGGTTTTCTACGAAGAATCTCTAGTGGATGAACTCTTCTTCTTAGGATTGATCTTCAATGGCAGTGCATCTTCGAGTCTTGTTTGCTGGATAGCTGGAGTGAGTGATTAATAGTTTGGTAATTGGCTCCCTTATTGGATTCATTCCCCTTATTTAGGTCCGTGTGACGGGAATTTTGAAAAGTCAAAAGCTGTTTTGAAATTAAGAAGCTACTTTTCAACATATTTAAATAATGTTTTGAAAGTGTATTGTCTCGCTAGAACTTTTAGAGGAAGTCAACTTTAAGGTAGCTTAGGAAATTATTGTACAAGAAGCGAAAGCTAAAACAAAAGCAGATCTCCTGACTGGTCCGTCCTGTTCATTTGACAGTTAAAATGTAAAAGTTTAAAAGATAATAATGCCCCTTTTATCAACCTATCCCGACTACCCAAACTGCCGCACAAAGACTTAGGAGATTGGATTTCCATATATATGCTGGTATGAATTGCACCGGCATGGGCCGGACTGCAACCAACAAATTTACCAGACTCTATACTCGTTTACTTTCACTTTATCTTCTTCTCATCTTGCTAATTATCTGTAGGTGGACAGCAAGTCTATGCAAATGTGAAGGAAAAGTTAAAGGGTCTACCCATTTCATCCCATTCTGATGGGAATAAAAAGCAAAATTATGTAGCAGTAGAAGAGATGCAAGCTACACTAGAGAAAATGCAAGAAGACGTTACTAACATAAAGCGTTCTGATGGGAATAAGAAGCAAAATTATGTAGCGGTGGAGGATGAGCAAGCAACTCTAGGGAAAATGCAAGAAGATGAGAATAACATAAAGCTGCAAAATGACATAATCTACAAAACAAAAGAATTGGAACATGTGAAACAGTTCCCTGATGACCCTCTCAAGAGTTCAGCCCCTGAGGTAACTGGTCGGAAAAAGATTTTCATTCGTTCCCGTCTGTAAATTAGGCAAATATGCCAACCAATGATCAGAAGAGTTGTCCTGAATATTTTTACATGGTAGTATGGTGATGTCTTTGAAGATATATGAAATCAAAGGCTTAGCATATTCTGATGTGGAACTGTAGTCCATTTGGTACGACAGCCCCCACCCTGAAAAAAAGGACAAAGACGTTTTTGTTCTTAATTTCATTTGCTCACAAATTTTGCAAGGACCTTGATTCCTTAAAGGACAGATAGAAGCAACTACTTCCACCTAGCCTGAAATGTTGCCACCTTTTTAAGCAGACGGAAGCTTTGACAAGATTTTAATTTCTTTTTTCTACGTTGATATAGAGTCGAACCTACCAAATTACCTAGCAGAGTTTTCATATAATGCCGTAGATTGGTGGTATACACGCATCTAAGAAGATAAATATTGTAGGGATTTCCGGCACATCACCCACCAGTATACGAGAGTCAGATACAAACTCCAGAACACACATATTAAGACCATAGAATTCCACACATGAAATAAGATGCTGAGGAAATCTTAAAAAACACAGATGTTCAAGTACCCAACAGCTGCCATTTATTCAGGCTGCTTCTTCCTTCTTCTCCGTTTGGGCACCATCAACTCGTCCAAAAAAAGAGAACCAACAAAATGTTTATCATAACGATTCTTAGCACGTCTTCTGTCTTTTGATTGTCAATTGAATCAACATGATCAAGATAGCCTGTTTGCTTCTCTGATCGATCCATTAATTTTCTGGTACCAGTGAATTGTTTTCCTGGTGCAATGTCCCTATCTTCCAATGGCTTGGGTTTCTCGTATAAGGTCTCACGTTTTACTTCTTTGACGGTCTTAGGAACAATGTTGGAAACTACAGCCCCACCTGCACTCACAAGCAATAACCTAAAGGGCGAATTAGGAAAAAAGCCTTTGACCAGATTGAAGAAAATAAAATAAAGTTCAAACATTTAAAAATGCTAAAGACTACTTTAACCTTCCATGTAAAATCAAATTCTAACCCTTCTTCCATTTTAATCGTCTTACTTCCATCATTTGTTCACGAGGACCTTTTCTCAGGCAATTTTCATCGTTTGACTTCTAATTTCATCCAATTGATTCCTTATAGATATTCAATAAATGTTTCGTGGTCCGGACCAATTATTTTAAAGTTAAAATTTAGTCCCCAAGCTTCACAAAGCCCATAAAATGATGGCAAATCGCACATACCATTTTCATATAACGACTTCAACGTTGTTGTGACAGTAATAGCGACATTGAACCCATTATTATGCAAAAATCGTTCCAGAACAAATTTGTAGAATTTGAAGTCGTTTCAGTCCAAAACAAAATTAGAATGAAAATGATGCTCTTTCTTTTTATTCGTAACGACATTGATATTGTCTTATATCAAACACGCGAAACAACATAACAACATCAATATTGTTTCGGTACAAATTTAACGTCGTTGAAACCGTTTCAAATCGAAATATAACGGAAACAATTTTGATGTTGTTTCTTTTGATACATAACGACAATTATATCGTTATAAATTAAGTAGTTGTAATAGCATAACATTGACATTGTTCCAGTTCAAATCGTAATTACAATGCTATCGTTTCTTTTCATGTATAACGATAACAATCACGTTATATGTACATTGTTGATTACATTGAGACTTACACTCTTTTATGTGATTAGATTTACATCATCGATTTTAACCAGAACCATCACATCGCTGCCCAAATTTTTACCACACAAGGAGAGTGTCAAATACATTGTCATCTAACAATATACATATAGCTTTATTAATAACGATAATTATATCGGTTTGACACAAAATGTTGATTTGGTCGTCCACAGCTACTCGACATGCCTCCGACATACGTAGGATAAACAAGTAAGTTATTCAAACAAGTCAATAACACTTGAATGTGATATGAACCCACGTAGCAATGGTAGCTATGAAACCCACACAAGATTGATTCAACCCAAATAAAAAACCAAGAAATAAACGTTTAAACTTGATTCAAAAATATTGAATCAAGGAATCAAGACAATCGCCGACAATATGTTGACCTCATGATCATAAGATTCAAGAATCTCATTCGATTTGTTTGAACCACAAGAAGTGTTGGATTTTAATCGCAAAATAATAGAGAAATCAACACAAGTATTTAACGTAGTTCGACGTTGTGCCTATATCAACAAAGAGGGAAGCGGAGATTTTATTCAGTATGAATAATAAGATTATATCATTAATATTTATACCAACCCTAGCAAAAGCCCATACATGACTTTGGGGTCTGTACAAGAAAATACATTGTACCGTACCACATGGGCAATGTCCCAGACAAACAAACAGTGAATTAAATCCACAAGGTCGATGTCGTCGCTCTGCTCCGCTCTGACATCAGTCAATTTGATCCAGTAAACTTGTATTCCACTCTATATGAGCCACATATACAACAATACGATAATCTTGATAAATTCACAATTAATTCATAAAGAATGAAAAGAAAGAAATACACCTTGAAATAAAATCTCTCATGTGTGTTGCAATGAATATAATGAGTCATATTTATAGGGAGGCCATAAAACCTAGCTAGAAAATGGAATTAAACTCTAAAAATAACAAAATATATTACAAAATAGAGTTTTAACTAAAATAAAAGATTGCCCGAAATTTGAAAAATTTGCATCCAAAATTGCACTATGTGGATGCATAGGCTTCCTGCATGCGGTTGCATAGGCCAATTGATAGTCTTCAATTTTGATTCGGTATAGAGGCATGCAACCTCGCCCAATTTTGTACAATGCGGTCGCATAGCAGCCCGTCTTGCCTCCAAGTTTTGAGTTCTTAATTCCAAAACATTCCAACTTGTTTTCGCTTCCATGCCTAACACAGAACTTGGTCTTTGACTTGTTAACTTCACCATCTTGGACTCCATAGCTTGAACGAGTGATTTTATGACTTCATTGACTCTATTTGATCTCGAATTTTCCTTTTGCCTCTTCTCAACATACATTGAACTCTCGATAGTTTGTTGCCTTACTTGGATCACATCAGAATGGTTTAGAAAGAGCGAACATGAATATTTTCTTTCCACCGGATAAAATCGAAGGTGGTAGACAACCCTAAGAATATCTAATGTTGTGCGTACTTTATTTCGAGTAAGATCAAACCCTGGTGACCTTTTTTCGTCATCCTAGGCATGTCGGAGGTCGTAGACGGTCGAATTGACAGTTTGAGCCACAATTGTATAACTTTCGCTATCTACGAAAAGAGAGACATCGAAATCATTTCAGTTATGTTTTGCACGGAAACGACTTCAAAGACGACAAATTTGAACCGAAACGATCATATGTTTGATACAGAATGTATTAAAAGAAAACGATATCAATGTCGTTGTAATTATGTTTCCAAATAGAACTACTTCAATGATGATAAATATGTACATAAACGATTTCTCATATCATAATATGTTCAATGTCGTTATTTCTGAAGGAACGACCTCAACTTTGTCAAGTGAAAGTAATACATGTGATTTTAATTCCACAAATTACTGAGTAGCACGCGCGTGCGATCTAAACTATTTTAGAACTCGAGAACAAAAGTTCATATCGGCGCGCGAGCCACAACCTTCTTTGCTCGCTCATCGTGCACTACGTTTGTCGTAACAATTTCAATGTCTTTTTGTTAAGTATAACAGCTTCAATGTCTTTGTGTGAATAGCATATCAATAATGTTTTCGTATCAGAATGACATATCTTTTGTCTCAATAACGATTTCAATGTTCTTATGTGAAAAATTACAATTTTCTTATTGGAACGATATCAATATCATTTTGTGTTTTAAGAAGCATTACAATTTTCGTACTAGAACGACATCAACATCAAATATAACGACATTAGTTGCATTTTCAGAAAAATAATACAATATAAAAGTTATTTGTCTATAATGTGAAAAAAAAATCAACATAACAACATAAGTAACTTTAATGTCGTTTCCACCGCACAAAAGCAATAACATCGAGAAAAAGTAACATAATGATCATAGGTACCTTCCATTAAGTACAATATAATAAAACGACAAGTCACTAACCTTAAGTTCACAACTAGCTGCTTAGCGTATGCAAGTAGAACGAAGATTGGCATAGTTATCATCTTCATTCGTCTGAACATGTTCATCCTCACTGTTTCTTCACCTTGTATTGGCAATAAACATCCTCATCACCAAATTCTTCGTGATTTTCAACTTCATTCGAAATTGTTACGCAAAGAAAAGTTTCTCCACAGACAGATACAAACCACTTCACATTGTTGTCACAATCAATATTGATCGGTGCTGCTGGAGCCTCACGCATTATGGGGACACGAGCCGACATCTTCATTCTGTATTGTTTTGTATCGACATTCAATACCTTTCCGACTATATCATACAAGTCTGCATAAGAAATTGTTTCCGAAACAAGAATAGGCGTTGTTTCCCCTTTGCCATTTCCTGTATATTTCCAATTCCATACTCCTTCAATTGACTGCTCATATTCAACTGGATAACAAACTGATATCCATACCGCATCCACGTTCACAACTACAGTTCAACATAAAAATTTTAAAATTTCATCAAATATCAAATTCCGTACAGTACTGATGACAAGAAGTATGTTATTATGGGTTATAGAACACGAGATGTAAGTCATTCCTTACAGCAAAAAATGAAATATATATTCCACAGAAAAAACAACAAACAAAATACATTTCTCTTTAGCTAATAGGGTAAAAAGAACAAGTTGAGAAGCAACCCATATCAAAGTTCTAGTACAATGATAAAATGAATTCAATGTCATTATTGATAAATGAACATAAATACACAATACAACAACATGAAGAATGATTCAGATAAATGTAGACCAAATATTGAAATTTAACAATATCCATTTTCTTCTCCAAATGCCCGATAATAATGTTGTAAACTTTGATAACTCACTTCAACAAAATGAGCGTTCAAAAAAATGACAATATGTATTTTAGATTTCATGAAGGAGTGAAGATGAAGATAAGGAAAGGAAAGGAGAAGGGTTGCGCCGAAAAGTCAGAGCCAGAAGTGTAAGAAAGGGATGCTAAAACTGAATTAAGGCTAAACGGGAATTGAAATGGGAATTAAGACAATAATGATTTTACAAACAAGGACATTTTAGTAATTCACAACTTCTATTTTCCATTTTTTCGTATGTTTAGGCTATGTAACTAACAAAAGATAGATCTTGAACTTTATAAATTAATTTGTCCTTCGACTAGACCTTTTAGATGAAACCTCCATTATTAAGTTTGTTAGCAAACCAACGGAGAATATAAGCCCTAAAAACATTAGATATTTTGAAATCTTTACATAGCGTATGGTCAACAACCAAGATCGGCCGATCAAGTTAGCAACACTCTTAGGTTAGCCGCGTTGAGGAACATCAACTAATAAATAGACCAACATATAAGAAATTTTAATATGGACCATGGTATCAGAGTCCATTATTATGTTGAAACAAGTCATTTGATTTGATTAAAACTCGAAAATTGAGCACACGAATTTCAAAATTCGTCTATTCAAACCATACATGTTAAAAGATATATTTCGTTTGGATTAATCATCAACATATAGATCTAACATACAAATGACTGAATTCATCTTACTGTTGACATTTTAAAGGTTAAATTAATATAAACTACTCAAGTCTTCGCTTTCAGTAAAGTATAAACAAAAAATAAAAAGCAAAACTGTGGTATGTGAGATGGAAGCATACCAGGATCATATGTATAATGCAAACCACGAGCTAATCCATAAAGCAAACCAGGACCGATTCTACAACTCTCGTGGAGGGTAGAGAAGGCAGCATTTGTAGCGATATTTTTAACAACGACAACGATCCCGGTTTTGGCCTCATCGCCCGGAAGCCACTGTTTGAACCTCTGTACTCCGAAGACATTACCGATCTTAGTGCAGGCGGCAGATCCGTAATTGTAAGAGGTTGTGAAGACATTCTTCACAGGAGCTAAACCAGGTGCATTTCGCTTCACTGCTGCTGCGCTTGAGTTGATGAAATCCCAAATTCCCATCTCTCTCTCTCTCTCTCTCTCTCTCTCTCTCTCTCTCTCTCTGTGTAAGCACGCGTGTGTGTCTGTGAAGGAAATTGATTGGAGTTATAAAGAATGGATTTGCGACATGTACGTTTAACTTTACACAATGGGTACTCGTTCGTCTGTTTAAAATACAGTGAATTTTTTCTTACAATCTTTTCCCTCCAAGTAGCGTAATCGAGAAGCAAAGGAAAGCAAGGCGAAGCAGGGAAGACTTTGGAAGACTTCGAGTCTCCTTATTTTCTCTTTTGCTTTTCTTTTTTTGACAGCTGTATAGTAATCTTCATTGAAGAATGCTTCTTGTAAAAAAGCAATGGAATGAAAATTTTGGGCATTTCAATCATTAAAAATAAAAGAAAAAAGCTTGGTGACCCGTTCTATCAGCTCATTTTCAAAATCCCGTTTTCAACGTCTCGAGTTTTGGGATAATTACGAAATTTCAAACGAAGTCGATATATTGCATTTTTAATACTATTTCAAAATGCTCACGACCTAATTTTTCTTGTCGTTAAAGACGCGCGAAATGACGAATCTTAACAAACGTCCGGCGTGTCAAAGTAGACAATTCCAAATTAAGATTTCGAGAATTTCAATAATATACTAACTTTAAAAATTTTCAGATGATCATGCTAATCGAATTCTTAAATTGCTTATATCATCTCGAAGCTCGTTCCGAGTATTACAACATAGACATATCGAATGGTTTAAACGAACGTCTAAAATAGTTAAACGTATATTTTAAAAAGAGACGTATGACTAGTCTTTTCTTTAAATATTTAGAATAATTTAGGAAAAACAATTCGCATATGTTTGACACACATTCTTTCAAAACTCATTTTTCAACCACACATTTTTCAATAAAATAATATTTTTCATCACATCAATAAATTTTTCTTACTTTTTAACCACATATTTATCACCATATCACTATTTAAAATACATTATTTCCTTAATAATATCCATCAAACACCCCTGAGATATCCCACGTAAAATTTTCTCTTACATCTGAAATTTTTTGACCTCATCCCCCATGTAAAGTTTCTAATAAAATGATGTAAATTGTAATTGAAAAATTAGTTGCACAAAAATAATCAACGTTAATGAAATAATTAAAAAATCAAAGAAAATACGAGTTATACGTTTTTTTTAACACACACACATTTTAACTATTTTTTATGTTTATTTAAATTATTCGGTATGTCTATAGTATAGTTTTCAAAACGACTCGCGAGATAATGATGCGATTTAAGGAATCGACTAGCGTACGATCACCGAATTTTTTTAAAAGTTAGCATGTTATCGAAATATTAGTTTGGAATGACTTATTTTGACGTGCTGTAACATTTGCTACAATTGACCATTTCGCTTACCATTAATAACGTTAAAAATTAGGTTGTGAGCACTTCGAAATGATATTAAGAATATAATATTTCGACTTTGTCTAACATCCCATAATTATCTCAAAAATTGAGATGTTGAAAATGAGCTGATGAATTAAAGGGAGTTGTCCTGATTTTTTATTTTTTTTTTCTTTCTTTTTTTAAATTACTGCCCCGTCACCCTGTAAAGCCCCTATAAAGCAAGCCATATACGTGTGGCGCGATTGATTTTCATTTCTCTTTTTCTAGTCAAAAGCTATTTCTTATATTCAAAAAAATATATTTCATCTTATTTGGATAATTTTTTGAAATAAATTTCAGAAGAAACTACATCTACCATAACTTTCTTGAGAGACTTTTTTTACAATAAGCAATAGTCCCGACAAATGAATCCTAAAAGGAAATTTCTTAACTAACTAATTTTACAAAGAATCGTCTTTACATTCATCTCATCTTCGCATTCATATGAATTGAACGAGTGTGAGTTATGAGCCTCTTTGATGCTCTTGTTCAAATTACATTTTGAAATAATATTTTGATGAAGAATATGATTAAAAAATAAGAAATTATTAAGAGTTTACATGTAATATTATTTTATTAAAAAATATATTATTTAATACAGAAAAGAGAAAATTATATTTTGAAAATAATGAACGATAAAACATGGACCGTATATGTTGTTCGAATGTTGGTATATGGGACGGGAGACCGAATTAATGGCGACGAAAAAGTGTAATGGTAAAGGAGGACGAAGTGCGCACGCTGCAGATTCTTTGCTGTGGCCTTGTACCTGTGCATTGAGGTGTGAGAAATAAGTTTTTTAATTCCGCACCAAAAGGTTCCTCTTTATCCTAAGAACGGAGAACCATACTTCATGTACAGAACCAATTTCCACGGAAAACTCACAAAATATTCACGAGTGGACTCCGCGCATAATTTTTTTTAATATATGGTGGGGGCCCACTCATTTCAGTATTCTGGTGATCTCATGTGAAAATAATTTCTGTACATGGGGAATAATTGTTATCATAATAATCATGTCCTTTGTCGTCTTGTAAAGATTATTCACCATAAATAAAAGTTGAAATTGACATAAAAAAAAAGAATAATGTTTGCTGACGTGTTGTCATTGATCAGTTTGAAAAATAATTCATCATTTCAACCAATATCACTTACTACAATCAACATCGTCAACAACGTTGTACAAATAGAATATAAGAAAAGCATATTTTATAGAGTTCTTATTATTCTTTTTTCGGAATTTTATTTGTGCTTTTGCAATCCAGATTAAGGGTTGAAAAATCCATTAAATATATTTTAAGATGAGTTAAAATTTAGAGAAATATAGGATGTGTTTGATCCACATTATTTTGGAAGAATGTATTCTGAAATATTAGATTGATGAAGAATTTGCGGTTGAAAAAGGAGGAAAAGTTATTGATGTGATGGAAAATATTATTTTATTAAAGAATGTGTGATTGAAAATTAGTAGAAGAATGAGAATGAAAATTTTAATGGGTACTAAACAAGGGCTATATTCTCAACTTCTTGTGAAGATTCAACAGTGTGTGTGTCCTAGTTCACGTCCCATCAAGGGACATACTGAAGACATATATTTTAAGATGAGTTAAAATTTAGGCCCTGTTTGAAATGCCAAATCTTCCAAGGAAAAAGGAAAATAAATTCCAATTCCCACTTTTTGACTTGTTTGATTGGTAATATTTTCCTTGGAAAACATTTTCCCACCCACCCCTCAACGCGCCACTTTTCCCACTTTTCCTTGAATTCATTT
>CAIGRP010058808.1:0-22606 GCA_903798385.1 Fraxinus cuspidata | reverse complement strand
AATAAGGGTTTATCTCATCCTAACAATGTATAAAATTAGCTTAACATATTGAAATTACAAAAAAATAATATTTAAGTGAAAAGATATAACTCGAATTTTTGATAAATTGAGAAGATGAAGATGAATCTTGAAATATTGAATATTTCCAATGGTTTCCTGATGAATCTCCACTTGTGCCTTCTCTTCTTTACCCAAAAATCAGATTTGAATCTTCACTTAATTGAATTCTTACAACTCCCCTTCAATTCTCTCACAAAAATTATGAATCTTCCTCATTTGATAATAATAATTTATGACTATTGAAGTATGAGATGTATATGAGAGTTCTTCGATATGTATTCAGCTGTTATGTATTTGTAGGATTCGAAAATTGATTGAAAATCAAGTCCAAATTAACTTCCAAAAGAGATCTAATCAAATAAGGAAAGTTTCATTCGCTCGAATTTTTTGTCTCTACACAACAGTCAGTATTTTGATCATAACTTTCTCTCTTTATATCCGATTGAGGCGACTCAAAGTGCGTTGGAAATATAACTCAAATTGCTACCTTGAAATATAATTTCTCAATTCGAACGTTTACTATGAAAAAAAATGGGTTTCAATATTCGACTAAAAATATAGAATATAACTTATGTGATTGGGTATTGATTTTGATCATATTCCAATCTTTTTTGAGTTCTAATTCCATCCAATTGTCTCTTAACAATCTTCAAAATATCTTCTTGTGTCCGAATCAACTATTGAATATTTACAATTTGATCATCAAATTTTGAATTTTTCCATTTTCACTATTTTTTGCTTATTTCTTTTGATTCCTTGTTCAATCATTGATTTTTACTTATGTAACATAAAATACAACAGTTTAAGATATATTTTCTCGAAAGAACTACCACATATCGATATTTTTGGACCTCGAATAAGTGTATAAAATACACTTATCAACGTGCAAAATATTTTATTGTGTTAATGTGTGAATGGAAATGAGTATATAGAAAAAATAGTTTTTTAAGAACATATATCAAAGACAAAAATAAAGTTTTAAATAATAAATTTTTGAAGAATATGTAATTAAAAAATACGAAAAAAGTTTAGATTTATATGCGAAATATTTTATTGTATAAATGATTGGTTGAAAATGAGTACGTAGAATAAAATATTTTGAAATAATAATTATCAAACATGGGCTAAATTACTTTTGTACATACTAAAACTTTACAACCTTTTTTTTATGGTATATAATCTTTGCAATTTATTTTACCCGGATTTAAAATATGTGGTCAAGAATTATGAAATGGAAACAGGGATAACTACCGGTCAAATTAGAAAAGGTAAAAACGAGCTTCGATTCATACAAAGCAAATCTCTATTATGTATCTAGATGTTATAAAAAATGTAAAAGGTGACCATGTGTTAAAGCCAAACTTCAAGTTTTACTTGCCTAAGCGAGCCTAAGCTAAGCTTAGACATTAAAAAAGTGATACTTATTATTATTATTTTTAAATACCTAGCCCCTGTTTGACCTCTATCTTTCCGAACTCTTTTTTTCTCACACTTAGTTTTAACAACACATTTCATGATTAAATATTCTTTACGTAAATTCAAAACTTTTCTCTATTTTTTAGCAACATATTTTCCAAAATTTACTATTCAAACTCATTTTTTTCAAAAATAAAAATCAATCAAACTGGGGCTTAATAATTCTAAAAATAATTTAATAATTAAAATAATACATATTAAATATCTAAAATTATAAAATGCTATATTTACTTAATAATTCCTACAATTGGTCAATTATATAATTTCAAATTTTTGAAATGCAAAAACTAGACTATTTTTCATAGTTTCAACCAAAGAAGTCGCACTTAAAAGATTTATAGGAGCTTTATACATACTCTTGAAGTTTCCAATAAAATGATAAAATTCAAAATCATAATTACATAATATAAATAGCATTGTAACTCAAATATTTTCTAAATATTTATCGAATAAAGTAATATTTAACTTTTGTACGGATAACATTATTTTCGAACTTGAAACTAAAATCAAATATTTTTTTAAAATAAAAAAATTTAATAAACTAAGTCAAATAAAAGATTTTTTGAAAAATGGAAAAAATAAGAAAAAAAAATTAATAAAGCATGTATTGAATCGTTCATGATGCTGAAAACCTACTTTTTCTTATTCATGTGAAAGTTGTTCCGTTCATTTCATTGTCTTTTAAGAAACCAACATATCAACTCTGAGGTAATATGCTGTAATTCTGAGATCCTTGTATTTTAGCTCCATGTAAAATAGTAGGTAGTTGTTAGTTGTTATTCTTATGAGAGTCATTTCGACATCAACAATATAGCAATGTTTTCAAAATTGAATCGAATCAATTTGTCTGCGAAAATCACGAACCAGTACTAAAATCAGTTCAATTAATACCTAATAATCATATATTTAAAAATCAAATAAACCAACCAACTAGTGTGTCTAACCACAAAATTGGTCGACCCACAACCGATTTTAGAGGTTTTTAACGTCTGTATTTCCTATCAAAAATTTGAAAACGAAATTCTTCACTGGGTTCAAGCTTTAAAGCCCAAATGTTGTATCTATCTTAAAGTGACCAGCCCATTCTAAGTTGTTTCTCCAGTACTATAATTTAAGGAAACCGATGTGGAATTGGGAGACTATTGTTTTGTTCTCTTCTCCACTTATCAGGAGGCTTTCCTTTTGGCACCTACTATGAGTTTGATTTTGTAAATCAAGTAAGCCCAAATTATTGTCCCTAATTCGCTCAATGCCCTGCTTTCCCATTTTTCAGTCCAAGCCGGGCACTTGAACAAAGCAACGAGTGATTAAGTTTCAAGGCCAAGTGTTCGATGATTGATGGGAGTGTCTTTTCTACTAATTGCTCCATTTATTCAGTAGAATGTGAATAAGAGTAACAAAAGTGGCAGGGCTAGACATGATCCGATTCAATTTGATTCTGCTTGAACCGATTTTTCAAGTATTTAGTAAATGGAACCGTTGGGTCCAAATTTAATAATGGAACCGTTCGAGTTTGAGATTTTGTACAATAATTAATTATATATACATTTACAACAACGCTACATTAATTCAACTAATGACATGTTCAATTTTAACTTTTACAAAATAACGAAGTCAAATCCCATAATATCTTTTGCTTCTCTCTTTGATGAGTTCTCATAGATTTGGCAATTAAAATCACAGAAAGAGGAAGATGGCGAGTTCACAATAATAAAGTGAGGCTTCTAGTTTGATTTCTCCAGATAAACATGGCATTACAGTAAAATAAGAAATTTAGGTAAAATTTAGATCGATTTGATTAATTGGACTTGGGCTGAAAATTAAAAATAAGAAAATTATATTTTATGTTTGAGCTAAATCAATTAGTTAGCAAATTTATTTATAAAAAATAAAATAATTTGACTTATTTAAGATTAAAAAAAATTAAGATATTCGATTCTTATTCAATTCTTGGTCTAAAATCGAAAATCGAACCGAACACATTGATTTTCGATTCAGATACTCGTTCAGGTATTTAATTATTTAATTTAAAAAGAACCGCTCGGTTCAGTTTAGTTCGGGGAGTTTTGTCCAGCCCTAAAAAGTGATGTTTGATTCGTGTTTTGGTTTCTACTAATGACCGCGAGGACAATAGAAAACCTTTCAACTTATTATTCTTTAATATTTTTGTATCTGTTGCCTCAATTTTATTTATTATTTATTTATTATTGATGGTTCAATTTCGTTTACCTTTTCCAGATCTATAGTTGGGTCTGTTTTCAAAACATTGCAATATAGTCAATTTTCAAACATGATGCCTTGTTATCCATCTTTAATCTAGTCGTTATCTCGTCAACAAGATCAACATACTTGCATCAAACAAACGTGAGTATTCCAAATTTATTTGTATCCTTGTTTTTTAACACTTTCACTACGTGCTGTCAATAAAACAAAATAGGCTTTGATCACATTCACTCCAGACTCATGCAAATTCTAATTTCATTACAATATTATTTGATAAGATAAGATAACAGGTTAATTATAAATTAAACTTGATGCTACCAAAAATCAGAACCTATTAATACCTGAGCTTGACTACTAGAAATGAGCACGAACAAGATCTCCAATACCTAAAACAAAAGTATCGAGATGTTTCATCGTCGCCCTTTCGATACTTAAGTTAGCGAGAGGGAAAAATATAAACATAAGGCTATAAATTGAATGTAAAAGCATACCTGAATAACGATCCAATGCTTTGTATTTATAGAGGTAGGTAGTACATTCCTAGTAGGATTAAGTAGTGCATTCCTAGTAGGATAAATCAATTAAACATTCTTACATGATTAAAGAGTTGTAAAGTGCTTGCGCGGGGCAAGACTTAAAGGTGATTAAGCGAGGCAAGACTAATGGTGCTTGTCTAAGGCAATGCTTAGAGGTGCTTGCTTGGGACAAGACTTAGAGGTGCTTGCATGGGGCAAGACTTATGATGCTTGCGCGGGAGGTAAGGCTTATAGGTGCTTGTTCAGGGAAAAGCTTATGAGTGCTTGCTTGGGGTAAGGTTTTGAGTGCTTGCGTAGAGCAAGGCTTGAGAAGTTTTCTCGAGACAAGGCTTATGTTTCTTGCACTATACAAGGCTTAAAAGTGCTTGTGCAGGGCAATGCTTATGGTGCTTGTGCGGGACAAGGCTTAGAGGTGCTTTCGCGGGGCAAGGTTTTATAGCGTTTGCGCAGGTCAAAGTTTAGAGGTGCTTGCGCGGGTAAAGCTTATGGTGCTTGCTCGGGGCAAGTCTTAGAGGTATTTGTTTGGGGCAAGGCTAATGAGTGCTTACTCGTGGCAAGGCTTTCAAGTGCTTGCGTGGGGCAAAACTTTGAGTGATTGCTCGCGGGTCAAAGCTTTGAGTGTTTACTCGGGGCAAGGCTTTGAGTGTTTTCTCGTTGGCAAAGCTTTGAGTGCTTGCATGGGGCAAAACTTTGAGTGTTTGCTCGTGGCAAGGCTTTGAGTGCTAGTATAGGGCAGGGTTTTGAATATATTTGAATCTATCTTGTAGCAGGTATGATAAAATTTTGAGAGTAAATGAAGTGTTTGGTATGAAACCCATCGAGCACTGATTGTTCCGGTTCCTTCTTGAATGATTCTGCAAATATCGTTTGAGGTCATGGCGACAGACCTTGAATCCAAGGTCATGTGGGTCGGCCATGGTTGAAATAAGGACTCTACACTACCAATATCAGGAATGAGATGATGTGCTCGAGCTTGAGCATCGACCATAGAATTTATTAGCTTATCGACCATAGAATTTATTAGCTTAGCAACTAGGTCAACAAAACTTGTTGATGAAGATCTTCGAACGTCGTAGAAGTAAACTATGTTGGTTGGGGTGCTCCTAAGGAAACTTGTGACAAATCGGAGAAGATGAACTTGTTGGAGGAGGTCCTGAGCGTGTATTGACCATGGCTTTTGAAAGCATTTTCCCCAAACGGCGCCAATAATACTACCAAAAATTTGCACTTGTTAATATTCGAGCTTGATGAATAGGAATAAGCACGAGTAGGATCTCTAATACTCGAAACGAAACAAAGGGGTCAAGGCGTGTCATCGTCGCTTCTTCGATGCTTAAGTTAATGATGGGAAAAAATATAATTGTAAGGCTATAATTGAATGTAAAAGTGTACTTGAATAACGATACAAGGCATTGTATTTATAAAGGTAGATAGTTTACTCCTAGTAAAATTAAGTAGTGTACTCCTAGTAAGATAAATTAATTAAGCATCCTTATTTGATTAAAGAATTGTAAAGTACTTGAAGTTTGGATAAGCATAAAATTCTAGTGGTAAAATCTTAATATATTAGGAAACCTGCTAGGAAGAGAGAGAAAAGGATAGTGAGGGACACGAGATGTCCAAGTGCTTCAAGCCAGAGCTCGAGCTCACTTATACGAGCGTCGAGGTTATCATAACCTCAAGCATAAGGTCGTGGGTGGTCGGGTCGTACAAAAATTGTACACATCATAACTAATTCCACACTTTTATGGTATGAATTTTCGTACGCAATAATCAAGCAAGCCAATAATGTGATTTCACAAAATATTGTCATTCGAAAAAAAATAAGACACGAGTAAAGATCACAATGAAAGATAAAATGAGTGGTTAATTTTAGCAGATTATTTTTTCAGGATCATGCACAATCCACTTCATCATCTTATTCGATGAACATTTTATCACACATTTATGTAATAGTTAAATTCATACGGAACTCCATAGTTCAACACATTATAGCTCGTAGACACTCTTAACCAAGCCAATCTCTCTATCGGCGTCGGCATAGATCTAACGTCGAAACAATGATCTGATACCGACGTCGACCTATTTGCATTCACCTCCGTTTGATTTCACATCTTTGTAACAAGCATTGAGAATTTACTTATACCAGATGAGCTATAGGACGAGGATGCCCTGTTACTGGATTCAATATCACCACATAATCAAATATAAGATTATACATATATACAAATGGTGCATTATTCTCACCCCTAATTCTATTACATACACAGCTCAGGTCAAATTCCTCATCGATATTAAAACCCCATGATGTTACAAAAATTGTAACATGTTGATTATCGAGTTTAACAATCAAGGATGATCACGAACGAAATCTTCGGTACTTAAAACAAAGGTTTCGAAGTGTGTCCATGTTGCCCCTCCGATACTTAAGTTAGCAAAAGGGAAAAATACGAGTATAAGACTATAAATTGAATGTAAAACATACCTGAATAATGAATTGTGGTCATGTATTTATAGAGTAGGTGGTACACTCCTAGCAGGATTAAATTATCGGATATCCTATCATTTTTGGAGTTTCAAAATATGTTAAAATTCTTTTAGGATATGACAAAAAGTTCTAGTGAGATTCAACCTCATCGAAGTTGGATAAATTTGAAGATGGAAGTAGAGTCTTACTAAAGTATGTCTTTTGAGCTCGAGAAAGGGATAAATGTAAAATTCGAGGTGACGTAAAATCGTCACGTGTGGCTATTAAGCTCGAGGGGGACAGCTTATGAAAACTCCTTAGATATTCGGAAACAACCTCGAGCATTGTTGTTCGGGGTTGATAAAAAAATGACCATATCACCCAATTTTGGGCGTACATTTTCAAAATCCCCAAACCTTAAATCTATACTCGTAAATACAAAACAAGAGAGATAAATATATAGAAATTGTACCAAAAAATTGCCGATAATTGGATATGCATTGTGACAGGCAAAACTTTTCTTGCTTGTGCTTTCTGGTAGATGCAAATCATTTTTACTATGGGGTGGGTGGGGTGCGTGGTGGCGTGGGTGTATAGTTTAAAAATGATTTTTCTTCCGACAGTAATGCGAAGGAGAGTCCAATCTGTTTCTTGCTTGTGCTTTTGGGTAGAATGCAAATCACTTTGATTGTGGGGTGGGTGGGTGTATAAGTGTATAGTTTAAAAATGATTTTTCTTCCGAGCAGGTGCAAACCTATTTCCTAATTGTGCTTTTGGGTAGATGCAAATCATTTTGAGTGTGGAATGGGGAGGGTGTATGGTGTATGAATTTAAAGTTCAAAAATGATTTCTCTATCAAGCGGTAGTGCAGATAAGAAATTGATAGCAAAAAAATCTGCATGATGGTGGTTGTGCAATGGAGGTTCAAAATTGCGTTTTGGAGGGGTGGCGTGGTGAGGTGGTGTGACAATAGCGTTTTGGGTACAAATATGAGAGGTGGTTATGCATTGGTCATTGTGAGGTGACATTTGTGTTTTTTGGTGATGTCGATGGTGGTAGAGTGGGTGGGTGTGTAAAGAGTGAAATTATTGAATAATTATAACCAATAAAACGAATAATTTGCGATCAATAAATAATATGCAATCTAAAAAATGTGTGATTTGTAATTAAATTTGTAATCGAGACCTATAATTTGTATCTTTGTGACAGATAAATAAGTAGTGATCAATAATTTAATAATGTGTAATCAATAAATAAGTCGTGACCTATAAAAATGCGTGAATTGTGAGTAAATCTGCAATTTTTTACCCCCATTTTATGCCCTTATGACTGTGATGTTCTGTGATTTGTAATTTGTACATAATTGTGACTAAGTTGAATGCTATTGTCACCTACAATTGTGTCCTTCTGACTTTGACCTTGTGTAGTTTGAGATTGGCATGTGATCATGATCACAAATTATGTATTAATGTGATCGTGATCTGATTAATTAAATTATAGATCATGAACTTATTAGAGATTAAAATTGTGACTATCTATTTTTCAAAAGAAAAAAAAAATCACGATTTTAGAACAACAAAATGAGAAAGTGTGAGATTAAAAAGCGTAAGATATAAGAAAAGAATGAGAAAGTACGAAGTGTAAGAGAGAGAAAGTAGAAACAATATTTAGATAATGCATAATATCATATCTTAAATTCAACCCTGGCAATTATTTTGAGAAAATGAAATTTTAAATAATGAGTTTTTAGAGAATGTGTAGTTAAAAAATTGAAAAAAATTTGATTTTATGTACAAAATATTTTATTATATAAATTTAAGATTGAAAATTAATATAAAAATTAAGAGTTTTAATATAATGATTGCCAAACCAGAGTTAAATAATTTTCCTAAATTTCTTTCATAATATCTTGAAAATATATATTATATCACCTGATTTTGAAATATTTTTGTAAGGTTGTTAGAGGTGAAATTGTATACTTAAAAGCATTGTATTTATGTATTTTTTCCAATTCTAAAGGCCCAATGTAGCCCACATTATGCCCATATTCAATGAAAATTAAAATCAGATTTTTCTGTAAATTTTGATAAATGTTGATAAAATTGTAATTGAAAAGTGTGAATCTCATAAAATATGCATTAATTGTTAACTTTGACTTTTATTAAAATTTAAATTTTAATCGTTACCAAATAGGAGCTATAGCTCTTACAAGTTATATCATCATTCTTAAAGCCCCAAGCCCGCAACTCAGCGAAAATCACAAGACTATACCACACGAGGTACATACATCACAAGATATGTTGCGCAAGCAAGTAAAATGAAACAGAGATCAGAATACAAAAGATTGAAACTTCCAATAAGTTAAAAACATTCAGAACTTACTGCTTGTGTCTTAATTGTTTTTTGCTGATTACACCCCGTAACTAAAGTTCGATAAAACAACCACACGTAATCCAGGCATTCATTGAAGAATCGAACCACTTTGAGGAATAAGGACATCATTTGCTGCCATCACCGAATAAGTAACCCAAGGAAGAGCCACCCCCAGGTGCAGCATGGACCTTGGTCGATGGGCGTTCCTATAACAACATTTTAAGAATTACTCATCAATAAGTGGAATTGCACGTCTCTCCCAAATCAAAGAACTGCTAGGAGCAGAGTTAAAATAGAAGAATGCATCAGTATGTGAAACCAAAAGGTATACTGATATACAAAATTGCGTAATATTATCCTCTACCCCCATTTTGTTTTTCTTTTGACTACAGAAAATCCGGGAGGAAAGGAAAAGAGACCATGAGCATGTTTGGCCAAGCTTAAAAAGTTTACTTATAAGTAAATAAGTTCTAAAATAACCTTATTTTATTTTACTGGTGAAAGTTCAAAATGAGTTACTAATCGGCAAGGTAAGAATTACTTTTTGATAGAGTAACTTTCAAATTGCTCATATATACTAATTCTAACAGGTATGTGGTTGTGTTCAATGCTTGTAAAGCAAGCATGTACTCAAGCAGTAAAGACCATGTGCATCTAAAGCAACGTGTAATAAGATCAATATAGTTGTATGTAAAACGAGCAGCCCAATGCTCATAATTTTGCATTGGGGTTTGCTCTTTTATAAAAATAAACAACAGGAGCCTTGACTTCACAAACAAACCACTAAGTGACCAAACAATTGTGAGACATTTCAACTTCTCCTACTGCCAACCAAATGCATTATGCATATCTCATTCATGGGAACCAAACAGTATATCAGTACTTGCAGAATATTCAATATTAATGATATGAGGCCAAGGAACCAAATAATGTGCTCGACCATCTTATGTTTAGAGTATTATATGAACAGTATTGTACCGTTAGAAAGTTGCCACAATTCTGTCCATCTGCTCGAAGGTAGTTGTTTATGGCGCTTCCAGGTATGCCTGCAGGAGTCTGCTTACTAATATCCTCAGGTTGGGGAGTAACAGAAAGCTTAGGAGAAGGCTCGTTTTTTGGACCCTTCGGAGGATTAGGGGCCTCTCCACCTCCAAAAAGATATCCTAAAGAACTCTGTCCCCCACCAGCACTGACTCCACGACCCATTCTCTCTGATTATAAATCAAGGAGAATTCAAATTAATTGTACAGGAAATGAAGACTACGGAAAAATCTCCATTTACTATCATAATATTGAAAATGCGTATACAAACACAATGGGAAAAGTTCTAAATGCCACAAAGAATCTGCTGCCGCATAAATAGGTCAGTTTTGAAATCCTACAAGGCATTCACCAAAGGAATATAAAGATACTACAGAATTAGACTGGAAAGATAAGCAATAAATTTTACTAGCAAATCGACACGCTATCAGGAGGATTTTATGCAGCAAAATCAATGATGTAGATGCATATAAGTTTTACTTGAAGAAAAATCATAGTTAGTTTGCAGAAAAACTAGCCATATGATCTGAAAAGTGCCACATCATTAGGAACGGCGAATCTTTCTTTCCTAATAGATGACTGTCAGTAGGAATTTGCACAGTACACGATCAAAGTCCCATTAGCCTCTTGGATTATGACGTCTCCACAAAAGCTACAAGTTTATTCCCTCTGATTAAGTTGATTTCTAATTATATTGAAGACATTTCTCTCCTCTTTTCATTTTCTGCTCATTCTGGGGAACATGTAACCGATTCTTATAAAATCTTAATTTTAATGCTAATAACCATTTTACTATAAGTATTATCTATTATTAGCATACTGGCACTCTTAGGTTCCCCAATTGGATCCTTGAAAGAATCCAAAGAAAACATGAGGCCAAACTTTATACAAACATTTCTCTGGAGATATACATGTTATCCATCGACTCACTTCAACTTTATACAAAATTGGACTACATTTAAAAAAAAAAAATTAAATACGATTTAGTTTGGTAGGAGGAAGAAAGACGAAGCAATGACCTACTTTTATTTCTGTTTCTGGAAGTCATGACTCGTGATCTAGAAGCTTTTAAATTCTAACAAACATCCCTAGTTGAGTACAATCACATTTAAATATCAAACCGCATTTTTCTTTCTTTTAGATTTAGAAAACTTAATCATGCCAGAAAACGAGCATGTACTGATAAACTGGCTTCATAACCAAGAGCAGGTATCCAAGATTCTACCATAAAATTTTCCTCCTCCTTCAAAATGTTGGCAATCAAAACCGCCAAGAAGTTCTACTTTCAGATACAATGAACAGATCAAAGATCCAACAACAAAATTTTGTATCAGAAATAATACATTTTGCAGGCCAACAAAAAACAGATCCAAGATTCTATCATGACATTTTTGCTTCTTCAAACGAAAATTCAAATTTCAGAAAAGAAAAAACATACACAGCATTATCTCATTGACGCACTAATAATTAATCCATGCACTGATCGGAATATACCGTGATATGATAGAGGGAAATTCTAATTTCAAAAAAGAAACGTAGTATACCAGTAATGCACAAAAATGAACCCATTTTATAAATTGAAATATGCTCTCAGTGGATCTGACGAATTAGACTAATGGAAAATAAAAATAACACTCCAATGAAGCATAACCGTAAAAAAGAATGGAATTGGACAAAAGTGTCGTAAGAACAATTCAGATCTGCCCACAATGAATCGCACTAATTCGATAAACAGATCATTAAATTCATAAACATCATTGTTAAAATTAATCCGAGAACAATCAAGATTATTTGAATCTGACGAAAATGAAAGAATTTCTGCATTTCGTACCCTTTTTCTGCTGTTGATTAGATCCAAAGGATCAAATGTATTACGGCAAGAGAATTCTACTTCTAGAGAGGGGCAGGGGGATTTGAAGTGATATGATATGCGTAAATAAAAGGAGCGTCTCAACGGAAATTAGAAAATTTTCAGTTGAGGTCCCCAACTAGTAGCAAGCTGGTAATATTTTTTATTTGACAAACAAGTCCACTTCCAGATACTCCACCCACAAATAACCCATCAAGGGGGAAGAGAAAGAAATAGAGATGGAAGCCCACAGACATTGCACAATGGTAAAGCAAAGTGTTCTAAATAGAATATCGGAAATTCGAATTCCGGTAATTGTTGAAAAATAACATTTAGGTTAGAAGACAATGTCCTTTGAAGACAAAATTATGGTGTGTGCTCTGTTATACTTCCTAGGATCTCGTCCAGACGACATAAAAAGAGTTTACAGGGAGAAGAATCATTTTTCGAATGTTCAATTCAACTGTGAATAAGTTGTGACCGTATCCGATTTATTTGGATAGCGAACCAGAGGGCGAAGACCTCCCACTCCTTAGAAATAGTCTACTGAAACTCGGAAACATGAGTCATAAAAAAAAAAAAAGAAATAGGCATGAAAAAAGGAAAACAAACAAAGAAGGAAATAGCATGTTGGAATGAGGAACACGAGGAGAATATAAGCATTGACGATAAATGTCAGACGGTGAACATGAATTAGGCTAAAACCTTATATATAGTGGGACGAGTCAAGAATCGAGAATGACTTTATTGACGAATCATCAAGCAAGAAAGACTTTTTACACAACATAAAATGAAGAATATATTAAGATTTATTTATTTCATTACTTGCTTGTCCAGTTAGATTCTAGCCAATCTTCTTGACTAGATTTAAACACTTTGATTGTCTTGCTTTTCTTTTCTTGATCTCTCTCTTTTTATTGAAATAAGTGTAACTTATATTACTCCTTAGTATTTACAACATGTGGGAGTTGTGTGTGTGTGTTTTTTTTACAAAGGGGCAGAGATGTAGTTTACTGTTTAGAGAAGATCATTGTGTTATAAAATCAAAAGATTAAGGACCTGTAAGTTACTAGGGACTTCTGCGACAATTTTTAGTAAAAGTAGTGAAGATAATATTCTAACATTCAAAATGGAGCTGGCACTTTTGTATTTTCGTGGTTGGCTTCTGAGTGACAGAGCAATCCAAATGCTAATGTGAACTCTGAATCGCACCTTCTAATGAAAGGCAAACTTCCACAGTTTTCACTGCTTACACGGAGCCCTATTTGGTCCATATAATTAAAATTCGTTTTTTATTTTCAAATTCATTTTTAAACACACATTTAATAAAATCTACAACTTCTATTAATATGTTGATCTCATATTTTATCGACTTTTATCAAAATTTACTTTTTTTTTAATCCAGACTAAGTAAAAATCGATATTCTTTTAGTGATTTCAGAGTTTTGCCTTTGGACCGTGGATTTAAATAATAGGAGTTTTTAGATAAATAATCAATTTTTTAAATAAGCTAAAAACTTAAAATGAGTCAATTAGTCATGATTAATACTTATTGAGCTTTTGTCATCCAATAGTTAAAAAGGGAATTAATTGTAGGGCTTATCTCTCCATCTTTACACTTTATATGAGCTACTCTTCGGCATAGAGGGAAGATTCAAAATCAAATTCAAAAGAAAAATTGATTATCCATCCACATTCAAACTCGAGAATAATAATTAAAGGAGTTCGATGAATTTCCATTTCTACAAATTATATGTCACGCGGTTGAGATATAATCAAAATTAACATGGGTCATAGATTTCGATAACAAATAATTATAACACAATGCAAATTAACTTAAATATATAAATGCAGGATCAATGTTTGAAATTCAAAGATTCTAATCTGAATTACAAGAAAAATATCACTAAAATGTTCATGTCGACGAGTGACAAGTACACAAGAAAGTTGGAAAATGATCCCTTTCGTTCCCTAAACAAGTACACAAAGTTCAGACAAATATGCCTAATTTACACGATCCAGGCTCCGGGATTTTCCTTAAAGCCAACAAACACATGGTTCTTCAAAACTGCATGATTCTGGCATTTTCCTGTAGCCTTAACCATTAATTTAGCTGGAAGAACAGGTAAATAGACCTCCTTTCTCAAACTGAAGAGGTGAGGCAAGATAAGGGTTACTTTCTACTGCAGGTTGTGCCTTTGCAGCATACCCAGGTTCATTATCAGCTAACCCTGCTTCAAATTCAACAAAGATATGCCCACCTTCATGTGCCTCTCTTCAATTCTACCCTACACTGCAAGCTCTACTTCTTTTCCCTTGAATTCAAATCCACACAAGTCTTAGGACCTGGAAACTTTCGCAATTACCAAGCATATCATCAGAAGGGTTTTCACCCATTTGTGCAAAACTTGCGTGGAACTCTCTCTTTCACGACTGGAAAAGTCAGAAATGAATACGCAAAATGGGAATTCCTCAGCTTCATCAACCTAGTGATTCTATCGAATAATGTCCCTAAATACTCCAGAGCCAGAAAGACAACCATTAACATTGGAAGCACCAGACGTAGCAGTTTTTCTCTAATATCTCTAATGTACCTCACCCCTACATTCAGAAGGGTGTCGAGAGCAGACAGCTGGAAGCTCTGATACCCTAGGCTAGAGCATACCCGGGGACAGCAATACTAGCAATGGCTTGGGTGAACTCATGTTCTATTCTTTCTTTTTATTTCAAGAACTCGGCACCATACTTCCCATCTGCATATTCAACAAGACTTCATAATCATATAAGAAACTCCGTTCGAAACTAAACTCCCAAAAAAAGCAGGTAAATCTCCAAGAATTCAAGAAAAATGCATTTTTCACCGGAAATTCATTGATTCAATAAGATTGAGCAAAACCCCAAGTTCTTGCATATTCCCACAGCAGAACAAATTTCGTGAAAGAAATGTAAAGATGAGATTATGGCACATTACTTAATGGAGATTTTCGGGGTGTTTATTGCTCTAGTTTCAGAATGAGAATTAATTGATCTTTGACTGAAAGAGCAACGCTTAATCAGAAGACCGAGATATTGACTGAGTGATTATTAAAGACTGATTGGAATTATAACTAATTAAACCACCATAAAAGCCTCGATCCAGAAAGGAGGGGTCGTTTTTTTAAAAACCTTTTTTGGCTTCACCAGCAGTTGAGTGGACCACTTGGAAATGCACTAGTTCTCTAGAGCACCATCCATCAAGAAAAGCTACATGGTTCATCTCTAGACTACAAGATCTCAAAACAATACTGAATGTTAACTGAAACTACCTTTCCGTTGCAGAATACTTGCGAAGTATGTCGTGGCAAATTGGAAGTAATCTCAATTGTCCAGTTAACTAACTTACAATTGAACAATGAAGTTGAGATCTTTCAACCTGATGAACAGTTCATGGAAGAACCACAGCGTTTGACTAAAATTTTGTGAAAATCACTTAAATAGACCACTAGCACCGAAAGATGTTTCAAACACCCATGGATTCAAATTTTGGTGCACTTGCACATTCTAGTGATAAAAATGATAATAAAGGGAGGCCAGACACTTTCCAAAAAATTCCAGTTTTAATTATGAAAGAAGTATCATAAAATGTTCAGTCGGTGACTGCCAACAACAAACCTCAAGAACTCGTGAAAGTTGGAAAAATACATCTTTAGAAATCTGTAAAGACCAAGAAGAGAACTCTAGCTCTTTGACTATCACTAACCGGAACAAGTAGCAGCTGCCAGTTCCCTAAACAAGTATACAGAGTCTAAAACAAATATGCCTAATTGACACTAGTGATGCCCTGCGAATTTTCCATATTTTCCCTGATAATTTGCTCATCTCTCCTTTTCTTCTCATGTCTTCCATCATGATCGACGCTAAACCAAAGAGAAACTTTCTCAACTCCCTCATTCCAAGGGCTCATTTCTGTACCCAAGCACTTCCTGCTACTTCCCAACTTAAATTTTACTGTGTTCCTCCCATTCAATGGAACCTTTCTTCTGTCCTCCATAGATTTACATGAATGGGTCCCAATGTCTTCAGTGGCTGGGGCACATGGCTCTAAAACAGAAACATGGTTTTCCAAAACTGCGTTATTCTGGAATTTCCTTGTAGCCTCATCTATCAGTTTAGCTGGAAGAACTGGTAAAGACACCTCCTTTTCCTCAAACTGAAGAGGTGGGGCAAGAAAGGGGTTACTTTCCACTGTGCGCTGAGCCTTTGCAGCATACCCGTTTACATCAGCTAATCCTGTTTCCAACCCATTACAGATCAATTTCTGCTGCAAATTCAACAAAGACCTGTCCACCTTCATGTGCCGCTCTTCAATTTTACTCTCCACTGCAAGCTCTACTTCTTTCTTGTCCCTTGAATTTGAATCTGCATAAGTCTCAGGATCTGGAAACATTGGCAACCAACTAGGTATATATTCATTAGGAGGGTTTTCACCAATTTGTGCAAAACTTGCGTACAGTTTTCTCTCTTTCACAACTGGAAAAGTCGGAATTGAATATGCAAAAGGGAATTCCTCAGCTTCGTCAACATATCGAATAATGTCCCTAACTACTCCAGAGCCAGAAAGACAATGATTATAGTCGGAAGCACCAGAAAACCCCTGAGCAGAACCCAAATCCTCCAACCCCTGAATCACATCAAACACATTACACTCGTTCCTATTAGCTAAATTTGCACAAGACATAGCAATTTTTCCGATCTCTCTAATGTACCTCGTCCCTACATCCGAAAGGGTGTCGAGAGCAGACTGCTGGAAACTCTGATACCCTAGGCTCTCGCATACCTGTGCAACCGCAATTCTAGCAATGGACTGGGCAAAATCATCATTCTCGGATGTTTTATTCTTCTTTTTATCCCGGCGAGTTTCTTTTTCTTTTTCTTTCAAGAACTCAACACCATACTTACCATCAATCATATTCAACAACACTTCATAATCACAAAATATAACTTCCAAGGATTAAAGAAAAAAACGCATTTTCACCGGAAATTCATCGATTCGAGCAGTTTAATTAAAACCCTAAGATTTTGCATTTTCCCACGCCAGAACAAAATTCATGAAAGAAATTGAAAAAAAGAAATGTAAAGACGAGATTATGGAACGTTACTTACCGGAGATTTATGGGTTTTATACTGGGCTAGTTTCAGAGAAGAATTAATTGAGAGATTTGATTAGGAATATAACTAAACCTTCATAAAACCCTCTATCCAGAGGGGAGGTAGGGATGGGGATGGGGGTCTCGATGGAGATGAGTCTGTGTTCCTCCTTCTTTATATAGGCGGCATCTCTGTATAATAGTTGTCGGAAGCCTGAAGAGCGATATCTTAAAAAGTGTAGCCAAATGCGATTTTAGTTTGGAGAATTGACACACTAGTGAGTTGGGGAAAATGGACCGAAGGTAATCGCGATCCATACCCGGGAACTGGAGCCCGTTTTGGAATTTGTCTGAGTTGGATCTGGGCTAAAATAAAGTACAATAAGCCCCATTTTGATTTGGATAAAAATTACATGTGATTGAAAAGTTAAAAGTCGATAATCTCATAAAATGTGCGGTTAAAAATAAATTTTACAGAAAGAAATATGTGATTTTATTTTATTTTTCTTACATTCTAACTCGTAATGAAATCTATCAAGTGTGTTATAAAAAGCGTAAAGTATAGTTAGATAGTAAGGTTAATTTTCAAACTTCAGCTCCTGTTTGACAATAATTATTTAGAGAAAATAGAGTGTTGAATAGCGATTTTTAGGAGAATGCGTGATTAAAAAGTAAGAAACTATTTTGAGTTTATGTGAATAATATTTTATCGTGCGAATGTGTGTTTGAAAATGAATATGTAGGAATTTTTTTTTTGAAAATAATGGTTGTCAAATAAGGGCTTAATGAGCTTATACGATCGAAAGCAAAACTCATGAAAAAAGCTTCAAACATAGATAGGTGACAAGATTGAGCTTCGCATCTTAGGCGAGGCCTAGGCGGAAAATGCTGTTATCATACCATAATTTTGTCAAAAAGTAAAATTATTTGCTTCTGAGCGGAGTTTATTTCAGTTGATTAGACTCCAAATTGACAAAGTTTTAAGATTTCAAATTGGTCAAACTTTACTTTTAACTATACATTTTAGTGAATTCATAACTTTTATTTACCTGTTAACCACATTTCATGAAACTCATTATCTTATAAATTTAAAAAACTTGGTCAAACAGGAGCGAAAAAATAGCAAATGAGTTATATATGGTATTATCTCAATAATTATAGTAGATTCCTAGGATGTAGGACGTGTGATAAAGAAAATAATAATTTCATATCAACTAGATTATAGCTAATACGTTGAATTTTGGCAAGCTAATTTAGTAGGCTAAACGAACAATGTACTCGTAACACCATGCTAGGATATGAAACTTACCGTAAAATAGTTTAAAATTTTATATTCATGGTAAGTCGTCGATTATCTAAAAAGGTCTTATAATGATATTCATACATCATCATCTACAAATTTTTTTATTGGTTGGTGAGCAAGGGCGGAGCCACTCATAGTCACTGAACTTTGGGCCCAGGCCCCAGACTCAGTCCTTTTTTTTTTTCTGTAGTATTCGGTTTCTCATCTGTTTACAGCTCAGCCCATATACAAATTTGCCTCAACCCAAAATGAAAAAGGTATCCAAGAGAAACCAAAATTATAACCCATTATCCCATCCTAGTCCCCCAAACCCAGACATTTCATCCCCTCCATCTCGTCTGCATCTCTCTCACCGTCTCTACCCACTCTGCCTGTACGCCTATCGTATCAATACTCGGGGAAACATCGGCATCAATTTCGCCATCTCCGGTCACTTGATTCACTTCTCCTACTCCTTCGCCTACTCCAAGTGCACGAGTAACATTTTCTGACTCACTCCCCCCAGCAAGAAATTCAAAATTTTCTTTCAATCTACCCTCCTTTGGAATATTTTCAAAGTTCATTTCTTGCTTAAAATCCACATTTCCTTGGGCCCTCAAATTTGCAGCAACAACTTTCTTGATTATGGGATTTTTCTATTTAATATTGGGGATTTTGATTATGTGAATGTTGAATCTTGGTAATATTGTGATGGATTCTTGAAATCTTGATTTCTGTTAATTAGTTAACCAATTAGTGCTGATTTTCTGGTATTCTACCAAGTAGTAAAAATTAATAGTGATTTTCTTATATTATAAATTAGGGTGCGTTTGATCATAAATGTGGAAAATGAGTGGAAAGAAAATGAATTTTAGAGAAAATAATTGTCTAGAACTTGTTTTCGAGGGAATTGTTAATTAAGTGTGTTTGATTGGTATAATTTTTTCCACCTGTAAAATTTTGGATCTTTATGTATTCGTTTGACGTGGTTTTACATGAAAATTGTCGATAATTTTTTCCACTATTGGTTATAAAATTTGTATCCCTTGTCAAAAAGTTAAAAAAAAAATTCCTAAAAAATCATTTTTTTATCAAAGTTTAATGTTCGTTTTGCTTCGTTTTACTTGGAAATTGTCCATTAAAGTGAATTTTTTTTTTTTACAATTGATTATGAAATTTGTTCCAATTGCAAATAAAAAAAAAGTAAAAAAAAAAAATTTTGGTGCCTAGAAACCAATTTCTCACCAAAAAGGTGAGAATTGGTTTTTTACCAAAACGATGGAAAAAAGAATGCGCGTGGCCCATTACCAAGAAAATAATTTGCTTAAAAAAATTTGCCAATCGAACATGCATTTTTTGAAAAAGATGGAATTTAATTTTCAATTCCATGAAAAATGGGTGTTTTCAAACACACCCTTAGTATTTCACTTGTGGTTTATTTTAGGTCATGTATGATAGTCAATAAATTCCATGGAAGTAGTAATTTTTTTCCATTTCCTACTTTATGTATGTGGGAATTGATTTTCCACTCGACTGCCCTTTTTTTTTTTTTGTAATAGAAACAAATTTTATAATCAATTGTAAATTTTTTTTCACTTTAATGGACAATTTCCACGTAAAACAAAGCCAAACGAACACTAAACTTTGATAAAAAAAATGATTTTTAGGAAAAAAAATTATGTTTTTTTTTTAATTACTTTTTGGCAATGGAAACAAATTTTATAACTAAATGCAAAAAAATTTATCACTTTAATGAAAAATTTTCATGTAAAACAAAGTTAAACGAACACAAAATTTTAAAATTTTCCGGGTGGAAAATTATACCAATCAAACACACTTATTAACAATTCCCTTCAAAACAAGTTCTAGAAAATTACTTTCCCTGGAATTCGTTTTCTTTCCACTCATTTTCCACCATTGCAATCAAATGGACCCTAAGTGTGTAGTGCCAACGGAGAGATTCTTTAAAAGAAAATCGTTCATAGAAAATGTTGACGAGGAGATACCGAATAAAATAAATTTTGATATTGCACAACTTTCCACCAATCATAGACTAAGGAAGAAGATAATCAACTTATTAGTGTTGTCGCTATGTCATTTTTAGCGTTGTCGTAATATCATTAAATTCATGGCCGAAAGTTCGATCTTGATTAAATATAGTCTGCATTGAACAAAATTCTTGACTCTGTCCCTGTTGGTGAGGTAGCAAAAAGTAAGTGAGGGAATTGTATTCTTTCAGTAACTCAATCATATTTTGTCATATTTTTTGTTGATATAAAAATATGTAATTTGTAATGTACGTGTAGTACAACTGCATAAATTAAGCCGACTTTGGTAAAAAAAAAATAGTGTGAGCGTTTAACAACTCAAAATTTGTATTCACGTATTGGTTATTTAGTAAAGATCAAGCGGAAGCAAACAAACTCCTTTATTGAGTTGAATTACGTTAAAAATAGTTTTTCTGGCTTCTTATAAAACCACTCAAAATTTGGAGTATTTAATTATTTACCACTACAAGTAATTTTTATTTCAAGCTATCTATTTAAAACTATGTGTTATTTTCCTATTTTGAGGGTGTTACCGTAGTATACCACCAGTTGTTATGCTCCCAAAAGTCGCTATTTTTTATTTTATGTATAATCTTGATTCTAACGGCCTTGAATGTGTTACTCTTCTAACACCTTAACCTTAATTAGAACTCTTTTCAAAAGGAAGGAGGAGAATTTGGGTTTGAAATTAAGTTGTAATGGAAGAATACTTTTATTTTAGTATGGTAATAACGTCTCAAAACATGGTAATGCCACTTCGTAAAAGAGAGATGGTTCACCACAAAATATGGTGGAAATGACATGAAATAATTTTAAAAGATGACGTTAACTCTCAAATAATTAGTATTAGCATCTTACAAAATAATTATATCATTCTTTACAAGAGTTTATGCAGCGGGTAATATTACCTTAAATCCCGAGAACACCTAAAAATATGGTCATAAAATTAGTTTTCAAATCGCGCAAGGCAAAATTCATGATAACTTAAAAAGTACTTGAAAATAACCAAATTTCTTTTATTGATATTACCAAAAACAATGCAGATGAAATTTACAGCACATATAAAAGAAAATTTAAACTTTTCTACTTTTAATTAAATACGTATAGGCACGAGGTAAGGTTTACAAAACCTTTGTGGCTAATTATCAAAATTCTGCACTTTAAGCTTGACTTACTCCTAGCAGTGGAGTACTATCGTTCTTTTGTAACTGAAATACTCAATTCTTTTCTCAGTTTTAATTGTTGACACATGGTTGATTATAGTCTTAAAGTTTTGATTATAACAAACAAGTTAAATCTTATTTACTAAAAATTGAATTTAAAGTGATTATAATCATTAAAGCAAAAAATTGATAGGCGATTGTGAAAGATCAAAAGTTATTATTATAATCGGACTCATGAAAGATGTCAAAATCAAAGTTACACATTCAAGAGTTTAAGAGTCAAACTTCATAACAAAATCAAAGACTAGATTTCTTAGATCAAATGTATGGTACTAATACTTTGATATTTAGTAGTGAATGTTTAAATTCAAAATTTTTCTATACTTTTAAAAATAATTTTGTACATTAAAAGTTATTTTGATACAATATTTTGATCAAATATAAAAATGACTTTAAAAATATATTTGAAGTTGAAAAATACATTGTATCTTGAAAAACTAGTTAAAAATACTTTTCAAAAGTTCACGCTTTTCAAAACCTTCGAATCTGATCAAATGGGACCAAACGTTAAAAGACCAAAATTGATGGACGATCGACAGGCTGGAAGATGTGTTCGACCGAAAATTTTCAACGATCCAAAATTTGACCATTCTAACATCTGATTTTTACCATACAAATCTTCCATTCTACATTAGACTTTCAAGATAATCAAAGTGAAATATATTTTGAGATATTTCTTCAAACTTACATTTGCATTCATATCATATATTTTTTCGTATCAAAAACTTTGATTGATTTAAACACTTTAGTCATCATCTTCATCAAAGTTTTTCATATCTCATTTTCTCTTTAGTTTATTTATATTACTCACAAAAAAGAGAGATATATTTTGAATAAGAACTTTGAACTTACATTACATATATTTCTTCTACTTCTATATATTGAAAATTTTGATTGATTGA